>APFE030558131.1:0-12663 GCA_000404065.3 Pinus taeda | reverse complement strand
GAGATATTTTTCATTGTTTTATGTGTTTCCTCATCCACTATAGGGAATCCAAATGAGTTATCTACTTCCCTATTTCCTTTACCTCCTCCATTATTACCTCTACCTCCTCCATTGTTTCCTCTACCTATCCCTCTACCCCCTCCTCCAAACAATGAGAATTCTCCATCTTGTTCTTCTTCTGCCATTATAGTTTCTTTAGAGTCAGTATAGGGCTCAACCTGCAAGGTTATTCCCTCTTCCTCTGGTTCTTCTATTAATGGACTACGAGAGAGAGTTTCTACTTTTTCTTCCTCACAAGGTATTCCTAATTATTCAACTGCAATAGGCTACCCTGTGGAGGTGAAAAAGGTTATCCCTGTTGTTGGAGTTTCAAATTTTTTCTCTCCTATGACTGTTTTGGTAGATGATGTAGGGGAATCTTCTGATTGAGTTCCTGCCCCTTGAATTCCAGGAATCCTATGGCTGGGAGTATGAGTCTGGGATGGAGGTGTGCCTTTTCTAACTCTTGGTGGAGTAGGTGGAGTTGTAGGAATTGAACTTCTGCCCCTAGCTATAAATCTACCCCTAGAGTCTCTTTCTCTATGCATGTCATTGTTTTGTTTTGTTTTTGTTTTTGTTTTTTGTTTTTTGTTTTTTGTTTTTTTTTTTTTTGATGAATGTAAGAGATAAGGCTACCTAGTTACACTTCCTTGGCAATGGCGCCAAAATGTTTGGTAAATTTAATGTCCTAGATTGCTCTACATAAATTATCAATTCGGGTATCGTAAACTGATGAAGTGTAGTGCACTATATGTGCTAGATGACCCTTCTTACCTCACTGTTTTTGAGTTTTATGTTGTTTTGGGGGTTTGATCCTTTAATTCCTAATGTCTTCCAATGTACTTAACAAAATCTTAAATCTACTGCTGCTAAGAATCTAGAGAAATGAAATGAGGACTAAAAGCGCTTTAAGCCAGATTTGGAAGTAAAGTTTTAACCAAGAAAATGAAAACAGAGTTTCTATTTCTACTATTTATTATTGATTCCAAATTGAACTAAAAGAACTTAAGAGTGAAATTGCAACTACTATCTAATAAAAAACCAGAGCTAAATGAAATATTAAAACTGAAAATGATATTGCAACTATCTATGATGGAAATAAGGCTAAAATGAAATACTGAAACTAAGATTACAACTACTGCAAAATCAAAACTTAATGAAAAATTGAAAGTGAATTTACAACAAAACTAACTGAAAGACTAAGATTAAAAATGAAATTGCAACTAACCTAATATGGAAAACTAGATGAAGTGCTTTGTTACTCTGCTACACAATTTTGGGAGAACAGCCTCCATGTGATAACGTTTTGAGGAATTTCGTACTTCATCATTATAATAGAAAATAAATACAAAAATGCAGGAGAAGTCTCACTACATAAATGAAATATCCAACCACTTGGTTTAAGATGAACCATCAACCAGAAGGGATTTTTAGAAATATTCACTTACAATATGAGTCACTAAACTAGTAATAAAATGACAAAACAGTAATGGCATTGATAAGTTCAAACTAAAGACTTAAAGACTAAAGAACAACAAATGAAATAAATTACTCTACACTACTGAACTCAACTTAAAGCTACTGATAAGAAACTAAAAAGAAATGAACAAAAGAACTATACTGAACTGAAATAAAACTATTCTGCGTTAGTAAGAAGATGACAGAAACTGCATTATGAACAAGGTTAGAAAGTGGTTATAAACATCATGGAAAAACACAGTGAATTTACAGTTCAACTATGAAAGACAAAACAAAAATGAAATGTAACCTTATCCAATGCAGGGGCCCTCTGGAACTACTGAGATTAAATGTACTTAATCAACACTCCAACAAACGCTTTCAGGAATCCATGAAACAAACAGTCTTCATATGAAAAACAGGGAATGAGTTCTCAAAATTACAAAGTGGTAATCTGAACTTAACACATGAGCAAATTCGAATTGGTTCTTCGTTCTTCACACAGGTATTTATAAAGAAATTATACAACTATTTTAAGGAGAAAAATAAGCTACAACAAAACACGTAGGCAAACAGGTACACAGAATCCTCTTCCATAGTTGCTGGAGACATAAATATAAGGTAATGGATGTTGGATTCAATTTTCACAAGTGGCTAATGAAGTCCATAGCCTTAGGAAACTGCTTCGTATCCCATCGCTAAGAAACGTGTACAAAATAAAGTCTTGTTTGCCTTAGGTTTCTATTTTTGACTTCCCTTTGACCGAAGTCTTCCTTGTCGACCTGGGCCAGGTGAATAGGACACGATCCATGCCCTAATGTTTTTCAAGCTTCCTATGTAGTCATTTTCCCCTCTTGACACCTGGAACCTGCAAAAGCATGGAGGTAGCTGCGGAACAACCGATTAGCTGCAGAATGTGGCCACGTTCCGTAGCTAAAAGACAAAAAAATATTCAAACAACAAACATAAAAGTACAACATGTAAATCACTAAAATTTTCTCCTTGAGGCAATGTATAACGGTTATTGATGATGAGGATGCATTTTTTAAAGAAGAATGGATGATAAAAGTTGCTAATGAAAGGGCAGTTTTAGAGCTCAACAAGTATTGTTAGCTTTATCATCCTTTCTGTAGGTTTTAACCCTGTATATAAATTACCTGCATACGAATTCTAAAACATAGAAAATAAACAATGCAAGAGCATAACACATAAAACACATATACACAGAGATTTTCCCCTGGATCCCAAAACCGGGACTACCAGTTTGATTTTTCATTATATTCCTTTCAATGTTACAATACATATTTATACGTGTCAAAGCATCCAATACCATGGAACAAAAACCATCGCATCCAAAACCATGTGCGAAAACCATGCACAAAACCATAGGTAGGTCCATCCAACCTAATATAGGGTCCAAAACAAAATTTCCCGAGGCGCTGCCCTAGACCTCGTGACCCCCCCGCTGTGCAATCGACACAACGAAAGGGGGGCTCTGCCCCATCTCTAACCCCCATGTTAACTATGTGGGCTAGTTGTGGAAATAATATAACACAACCCAACACTTTCTCCATTGTAAGCCTAGAGTAAGTGTAGTGATTTTGCTAATGCTTTCAGGGGTAATTGTTACTGACAATCCTCTCACCACAGAAGTGGCACTGACCCTAGCCTGAGGTGTAAGTGACATGGCAAATTCCGGAGCTACATCATTATCATATCCTCTAAGAAACTCAAAAAATTCCAACCATTGATGCCTTCTAAATATATCTACCACAGGAGGATGGAGATGTATTCTAGATGTCCCTATGGGCTCCCTTCTATTGAAACCTCCAGTCATTCTCTCCTCTCTATCAAGCTGAATGTAGGTAGTTTGGTGGCTTAGCTTTAGAGCTTTCCAAGGTGACTGAGGGCTTAGAGTTTAGGAGGGTGATGACTACAATTCTTCCTTTATCCCCACACAATTTCTACACACAATTATGTCTATCCTTATGCACACTGTAATTACTAGGAAAAAATGAGATTTATTTTCCTTTTCTCTGTTCTAGCTATCAAGTCAAAACACAGAGGATATGGGCCACCTACCTTTCACCATAGTGCCCTGGTTGAGGAAAATTCCTAAATAGTTAGGCCCTAGGCACCCCCTTGCAGAGTTTTTTGACAATTCCCACTGTTTCCTGTAGTTTTTCTATTTTTCATGTAGGAGTTCACTGTTGGATGGTCGAGACTAGCTTTCTTCTTCAATGGCTCCTCCAAGTGGTCCCAGTTCTCTAAATCTCGAAATTAATGATGTTTGCATAAAAGTTAGGGATTTTTTCTATTTATGGTTGATTCCTTGGAGTGGTGTGTTAGCTGGAAGGGTACGTGATTTCTCCTTTTGGACCGTTGGCCCACCATTATTTATCATGCAACCCTTTCTCGTAATCATCACCCACTCCTGTACAACTTAACTCGACCACCTTTCTGTGACTTATTTGCTTTGATGTGACCTTGCCATGTAGCATGCTGACTAGAACTTCACTTTTTGTTTTCGGTCTAAGGGTGGCTAAGTTAACTGACCACCTTCAGCTTATAAAACCAACTTTTTCATATTCTTACATTTTTACTTTTTCATATTCTTACACTTTTATCATATTCATACTTAGGAAAGAGTGCGGATGAGGTGCCATACCTATGGATTTCTTCAATCGGTCGATGCATGCTGGAGGGTGGCTCTATTGCACTTTTTCTTGTTCAGGTACATGTTCTCCTTTGCTCTTGTTTTGTTGAATTCACCCAGCTGATATGTTTGTCTTCTTTGTTGTGATGTGCAGGTGTTGGCCTCTTATGTTGCTACTGAGCTCTGGATAGGTGCCAAGTGCTTGCAGGGGTGTTGATACTCTTTCTCTACCATGGATGTTGAAGGAGGAGCATGGACACTACTGTTGTCATGATACAAGCACCTACAAGTTTTCCTGTATTACTACAACAAATCCTGTAGATGCCTCTTTCTTAATATTTTAATTTTTTTTTGAGGAGGAATAGGTATTGAAGAAGGACTGGAAGGGGTGGGAATGGGGAATATGGAGTGGTAGGTGAGGTAGGCCACTAATGGTATGGCCCTTGGACTTTTCTTTGTTCTCCTATTTTTATTATTTTATTTATTTTTATGTTTTTTTTTTTTTTTTTATGTTTTCTTCCTAAGTGGTTTCCTTGATTGACACAGAGGGTGGCATGGTCATGAATTGGTGTTGGGTGAGATTTGGTAAGGTCAATGGCCTACTCTTTCAGCCTAGAACATGCCTACATCATTTTTTCTCAACTAGGATTCCATTCCTGTAGAGTTTCAGGACATCCTGTAGTACTACAGGAAACTCCTATAGTAAATACAGGAAACTCCTGTAGTAACTACAAGAAATCCTGTAGAAGTCATAAAATTGCCTGCAAATTGGTTTTTGATGTTTACAGATGAGAATGGATGTTGGAGTCATGGTGGGCATGGAAGATATGAAATGAATGAAGGAAGAATGGGGTGTTTCTTGGCTTGTTTCCCTCTAAACTTGGTGTCCTTCATTGCCTTGAAAACTTTCAAAAATCACATACTTTTATTAGTAGGGAGGTTTGAGGTCCTTGCCAGAGCATTCTTGTGTTTTTTCTTCTTCTTTTTGTTTATATATATTTTTTGAAAGACACACAAGTCACCTCAAAGGATTTTTTCGACCTATTTGGGAGGTTTTCGCCCATGGATCTTTTATTTTTCCTTTTTTCACTCTTGGGCTACCTCAAGGAGGTTTTCAACCCAAAAGTTGGCCTTAGGTGCCTCATGGAGGTTTTCACCTAGGTCCCTTATTGTTTTTTTCTCCTTTTTCATTTTTTTCAAAAATAAAACAATCTTCAAAAATTCAATGCGGTGGAAGCCGAGACACCTCCAATCACCATCACTTCCTCACTGATACTACCGACAAACTCTTCCTTTGACAGAGGTCTTTTGTAGGCTTTCAATATCTACGCATTGACAAGCAAGGGGATACCTTATTCATCAATGGTTCTTATCTGAACAACCCCGTTGTCATGGCACTTTTCTATCACATATGGGCCCAACCATTTGGTCATCAATTTGCCTTTGAAATCCTTGAACCTAGAGTCATATAATAAAGCCCAATCACCCTTTTGAAAAAATTTGTCTTTGATATTTTTATCATGCCAATCCTTTCATTGTACTTGAGTCAACTCTGCATGTAGGAGGTCCTACGTCTTGAATTCATCTAACCCTTTGAGTTGGAGCAACCTCTTTTGTTGTGCCCTTGTAACATCCAAATCCAACTGTGCTGCCATTCTCAAAGTGTTGTACTCAAACTCAATGGAGAGCAAAGCCTTCTTCCCATAGACCAAATCATAAGGGGTGAAGCTAGTGGTTGTCTTCCAAGTTGTATTATAGGCCCAAGTGGCCTTCACTAGCCTATCAGCCCAATATTTCCTATTGCTGCTGACCACCTTTGTGAGAATGTTTTCCAATGCCCTATTAGTAACCTCTACTTGTCCATTGGCCTGAGGGTGGTAAGGAGTTGACTTCTTGTACTTGATTTTATGCTGGCTCAACAAATTCTCAATCAAGTGTGAGGCGAATTGAGTGCCCTCATTAGTGACTAGATCTCTAGGGTACCTAAACTTGTAAAACACATTCTCCGTCAAGAACTCAACCACTTTCTCTTTTGTGGCTACCTTGATAGCTTTGGTTTCAGCCCACATTGTCAAGTAATCAGTGCACACAATTATGTACCTTTTTTTTTTTTTTTTTTGTCCTGATAGTGGATCAATGGGCCCAATGAAATCCATGCCTTACTTGTCAAATGACTGAAAATTCACTTGAGGTTGAAAAGGCATTTCATCGCTTGGAGTAGGTTTCCCCATTCTTTGGCACTGGTCACATCGGCTGGCGTATCTCTTTGCATCTTAGTGGAGAGTGGGCCAATAATAGCCATCTTGTAGTACCTTGAAGGTTGTCCTCTTGGCTACAAAGTGACCTCCACAAGGCCCATCATGATAGGCCATAAGGATGTCAAAAACTTCCTCCTCTCTAAGATATCTTCTCAGACTTTGATTTGGACCTAGATTGAAGAGATTGCCCCCAATCCAAATGAATTATGCGCTTTTCCTTATAATTATGCTCTTTTCCTTGGAGGACAGATTTGGAGGGAACTGTTCAGCCACTAAGTAGTTTCCTATGTCAGAAAACCACAATGACAGAACTGAAATAACGAATAAATGCTCATCTAGCAGTTGATCATCAACCATTCCTTCCACACTTGCAGGCAAAGCCAATTTGGACAAAAAATCTACAACTACATATTCTCTACCAAGCTTATCAATGATAGTTAGATCAAATTGTTGTAACAAAAGCAACCGTCTAATAATTTATGCATTCACATCAGGCTTGTTCATTAAATATTTAATAACAACATGGTTAATATGTACAAAGGTCTGGTAACTAGTGATGTAATGTATAAATTTATTCAAGGAATGGACAACAACTAGGAGCTCTTTTTCAGTCACAATGTAGTTCAATTCAGCCTCGGATAGATTTTGATGATGAAGTAAGGTAACTTGTCATCTATCTAGCCTAGAGCTGCTCATATAGCTTTGTTAAAGGCATCAGCATGGATGTGGAAAGGAAGAGCCCAATTTGGGCCTCGAAGTATAGGTACAGTAGTCAACTTTTCCTTTAGGGCTTCCAGGGCCCCTTGGCAATTTTTGACCATAAATATTCGAAGTCCTTGGCCAGTAGTCCAAACAAAGGTCCATCTACTTTGCTGAAGTCCTTTATGAATCTCCTATAGTATCCATATAAACCCAATAAGCTTTTGACATCCCTCTACTTACAAGGATTAGGGATCCTCTTTATGATAGCAATTTTATTTTTGTCCACTTGAAGTCCTTCCTGGGATATTGAGTGACCTAGAATAGTCTCTGCATTCATCAAGGACTCACACTTCTCAAGAATAAGGGATACGTTCATTTTAATGCATTTTTTTAATACTTTTCCAAAGTTAAAGAGAGCCTCCAGGAAACCATGCCCATAGGCGATGAAATAATCCATATAAATTTCCACAGAGTCATGGACTAGCTCCGCAAAGATGCTCAGGACTACCCTCTGAAAAGTGGCAGGGGAATTGCATAATCCAAAAGGAAGGACCCTATAAGCAAAGGTACCCTAACGACAGGTGAAAGTGATTTTATCTTGGTCCTCTCGGCTGATCTGGATTTGATTGTAACCACTGAATCCATCCAAGAAAGAGAAGAACTTCTTTCCTGCTAGACCATCTAATACTTGGTCAATGAAAGGTAGAGGGAAATGGTCCTTTTTTATGGCTTTGTTTAGTTCTCTGTAGTCCACAAAGATCCTCCACTTCCATTTTTTCTTTGGAACCAAAACTAGAGGAGACACCCACTCACTATCTGAGATGGGGTAAATGAACTCTACATCCAAAAACTTCTGCAATTCTTCTTTTATTATATCCTTGAGGGCTAGGTTCATTCTCCTCTGAGGTTGGCGCATTAGCTTTCAGCCTTCCTTGATGTAAATGTAGTGAGTGCACACCGAAGGGTGCACTCCCTTCATTTCCTTATAACTCCAGCCAAAGGCATCCAGATGCTTTCTTGCCATGTCACATAACTCCCCTTCCTAATGTGCAGAGAGAGAGAGGGGTTTATTTTTGATATTCATTCTAGACCAAAATCTATCATCTTTACATGAATAGGACTTGAGTCAACTAGGCACAAATCGGTCCAAGGGATATCTTCAACTCTCTTTACTAACTCCTCAAGAGACATGGCGTTGGGGGGCTGATTCTGAAGGATTTTCTCAATCAGGTCACCTTCATCAGGTTCCCCCATCCTATAGTAACATCTAGGGTACAGATTGGGGAAGACTAGACTTCATCTTCCTTCTCCTCTTCTAACCATAAAAGTAAGTCATGCTTCATAGATGGTTGAGAAAGATTGTAAGATCAATTGTTTGGACAAATGCCCATTTTTAATGGCCATGTTCCCAACCCTGCAACTTATGTAAGAATCACCAGTGGCTAACCATGGCCTTCCAAGGATGAGAGGATAACCATTGAACTTGGTCTTAGGTTGGAGAACTAAGAAGTCAACATGGTATTCCCAAGAATCAATGGAGACCACCACATCCTCAACAACTCCCTCAAGAGCTATTGTGGACCTGTCTTCAAGTTGCAACATTGTTGTGGTCTTTCTTGATGATCCTTGGAGATTTAGTTTAGGTATAGTCTCTTAGTCATCACATTTATGGCAACTCCAAGATCGATCAAGATATGGGGGACAATGATACCATCGATGTGCACATTTACCATAGGACTTCTAAGATTTAGATACTTCGGGCAAATCACCTGCCCCAACATTAAGTCGGACAATTGTCTAGTGACATTAATGGTATGGGTGTCTTTCTTTCACCTCCTAGTATGTTTGAAGCATATCTACTTGATTAACTTGTTGTAGATTGGGACATCCTTGGTAACTTGGAGGAGTAGGATTTTAATACACAAGTTTTTCAGTTCACCCAAAAATTCAGTCTCTTTTGGGGGTGCTGGATAAAATGGATTAATATCTTAGGAAAAGGAGGTGGATTGGCTTGAGGAACACTCTCCTCCTTTTCCTCTTCAAGCTCCTTAGGTGGAGATGGAGGTTGATTATCCAGAAGCACACTTCCAAACCTCGGATTGATTTCTTGAATTTCCGTAATATAGGCAAGGTAAGATGTTTCCCCACTGTAGACCTGTTGTGCCTGTCTATTATTCGGGTTCATATTTGGTTGAGCAGGCATTTGAGTTTGCTTAGGTGGAGCAAGGTGAAGGAGTTGTGGTTGAGATGGAGGTGGAGGCAATAAGGTTGGAGATTAGTTGTATGGGGGTCTCCACCCCGAGTTGCGGAGGAGTATATGGCTGAAATGATTTGGGAATGGTATTGAGGTGCAAAAGACCAGTGAGAAGGTGTGGACCATGAAGGATGATCAGGAGGGAACCAAGGGCGAATGGATGCATTCTGGCTAGGGTTGTAATATGAATAGGATTCCCCTTGCACGCCTTGCTAGTATGGCCGAGGTCTTTGAGGCCTCCTTTGGTTGATATAGCAGAGTTGTTTAGTCACCCCTTCAGTTCCTTGATACACAACTTTCAATCTAGGTAGAGAAGGGTACTTGTCTGTGGAGTGGTTCTCCTCAAAGACTGAGCATATCTCTATAAGATTCAATGGACATTCGTTTATAGGGCGCCTTCTAGTGCATCTAAGGCAGCAGACAGCTAAGGCTCTTTCTGCTTCCTCCTACTTCCTCTTGATATGCATGATGTCCATTTTCATAACAAAGGTATGAAACATTTCAATCTTGAAGTTTTCCAACATGTTACCGATTTCAATTTTTATGGATGTGTTGGAGGAGGATGAATTGGCCAAAGCTTAACTAGCCCTACCCTTCTTTTTGGCTACCCTAGAATGGTTTTTAAAAATTGTCTCGATATCATCATAGGGTAACTGATAGATGTCCCCTCTTAATAGCATGTTTAGGGTTTCTAGGAGATATTCTCTGATCCCTCTAAGAAGGACTAGCTTAAGTGATTTAGGATCGAGGGTGCATCTAACCCTTTTGTAGCTGATTTGGAACCTTTCAACATAATCTTCCAAAGACTCATCATGTCCCAAGTTCATTCTATAAATTTCCTCTTTGGTATCTTTGGACCAACAATAATCCATGTACTTATTGTTGATGGTTTGTTGCGTTTGAGACCAGGTGGTGATGTTGTCCCCAAGTAAACCCATGAACAAACACATGGCTACATCTTTGAGGGTGGATGGAAACAATTTCAACTTCTAGTCGTCAAAGGTATAATCATAAGTTCTACATATGGCAACAAACTCAAACAAAAAGGTAAATGGGTCCTTTAAGGTCAAGCCATGGAAGTGAGGAAGGGAAGAGGGTCTTGTGTTTTTCATCCTAGCATCTCCATTAGTTTCTTTGATGGGAAAAACACCCTCAACTCTATTTTCAGCTCCTTGTTTTCCTTCAATCCCATTTTTATTTTCAACCATGGTGTAGGTTGGTGGAATGGTCTCTTCTTCTTCTTCCCCAATAAGTGATGAGCTCTAGTATTACAGTAAGAATGTTGCAACTCCTAGGGCTACTGACTTTACTTCATCAACTTGGGGTTGTACAAACTTGGAGGCGATAATGTTTTATACATAGAAGATGCAATGGAATACTCTTGTCACTTTTCAACTAGGGTGATAGACCACTAAGGTTTTTCAAACCAGTCTTCTATTGACTAGAAGGAGTGTGACTACCAAATGGCAAAGGGAAGATTACTCTTAATGCAAAAAGGGAATGTTTCCTACTCTAGGAAATGAAAGTGCTGAATTGCATGGTGCTATAGAGTGACATGAAATCATATAGCAAAGAATCTACACATATTGCTTGCAAAAGATACCTCACTTAACCTTACGTATAACATCTAGTTATCTGGACTAAATGAGCATGGAAATTTATCTAAGAACTATTGTGACTGTTGCATGCGTGTGCTAACTAGAAATTGCAGAAAAAGCCTTTTTTAGTTTTAGCTTTATGAATGCAAATGCTAATTTAACCAATTTGTTCTTTGGCAGGGGAGACATGTATGGGGAAACAATTCTATAATGGTGTCGAGGGTATGGAAGCCAAGTGGAGGCCTAACCTAAGCTCAGATGACCATTTATGCTCAATTTGGGCTTAAAACAGGTTGCTATGGGGTCTCCTACAGTACTACAAGATGTCCTAGTTCTACTATAGGATGCCCTGTTATACTACAGGAAACAGGTCGAAATCTTATACGGAGGTAGGAAAAGTAGAATGAAGTTTTGGAAAGGTGTTTTATGGGGAAATAAGGCACAAAGGAGATGCACACTACCCAAGGCTTAGTGTAGAGCCTCTAACTTACACCTCACCATCCATTATTACCTACTGTTTTTCATCACTTACCTCTCTCTTTTGCCTCCTTTTCAATGTAAAACCACCCAGATCATTACATTAGATGTCATTAAGCATGATCAAGTGAGCTTTGCTAATGTTTGACTGTTTTGTTTAGATTTTGACATATTTACAGGCATTCCGCAGCTCTTTGCCGATTCCGCAGCCATCTGGTGAATCCGCAACCATCTGGTGATTCCGCAACCTTTTTGTTAATCTCAAGGTTCCACGTGCCATTTTGCCAAATGAGCCACATGGGCACTTAGGAATCAAGGTGCTCGAGGTTCCTATGCTATTGGTTCGGCCATCCACGTCATCTGCACCTCCGGTCAAAAGGGGGCAAGTTACGGTCAACAAAGGCAGCTTAACGGTGATGCGTAAGCTGTTGGGTCACATCAGTTCAAACGGTGACTTGTCCGTGATTACGCAGGTTGTGGGAGACATAATCCAACTCTGGATTCAATGCCCATAACGACCAGCACCTTCATTTATCCACGCAGGCTTATGACGTGTTAATGAAACCTTTATTACGCATGACAGTCAGTTATTTTCCAGTTTTAGCTATACGCATTAGGCTATCTTTAAGATACCTATAAAAACTTGCGTCTGCGTACGCTTATATAACTTTATTATTGCTGTGTTTTTATGAACCTGTTACAATTTTAGTGAATTTCAAGACTCTGTTTTAATAGTGCTGTTCTAGCACTCTGGATTGTGATTTTCTGCATATGGAGTAATAGAAGTAGTGTTGTTTTGAAGCTTTCAATACCTTGAGTCTTCTTGGATTATATGAATGGAGGGCCCCTGTTCATGTTAGCCTTGTATAGTATTTTATGTTCAGCATTTCCTTATTTTCATTCAACATTTCTTTTTCTTGATACATGTATAGTGTAATTCACCTTTATGTTATTTCATTTACAGCCTTTATTTTGAGCTGATCAACATTGTTCTTTTGCAGGTTTTTAACCCGGGATTGATTGTGTGTTATGTATTTGCTTTATATCTAGTGGTAGTTTCAGTTGACAGATTCAAAGTTGCTGCCTTTACTTTATTCTCTTAGCTGATTTTTAGCTTTATTTCTCAAATCTGCTTGCTAACACATGAATGGTCTCCTTATTATAAATTGTTTATCTTTTTGAGATCAGAATACTAATAACTTGCAGCTGACTTTGGGTACT
>APFE030558128.1:0-19701 GCA_000404065.3 Pinus taeda | reverse complement strand
AACTCAACTGACTCATAAGAAAAGCATATTTCCTTCTGACAGCTGCATGTGCCACCTCTGTAGCTCAAACTGAAGTGCTCCAAGAGAATAAGACAAATTTTATAGTCTAAATATTATTATGAGCTAATAATATTTGACTGTTCTATATTTAGACTCAGCAGCCACTCTGCTGTGGTCTAAAAATAGAAGTCCATCTATTTTTTTTCAACTTGATCAATCATCCATAAACAACAACCTGCAATCCATAGGCATGATCCATATGTCTAAAAATAGACATAGTCTAAAAATAGACTTGCGCCAAAAATAGCCTGCGGGCCCACTTAGTGAAGGCGACTCTTTTCACTAAGCTCCATCATCTTGTTGCAATCTCAACACTTGTGTGGCACCCAATGTTGATCATGACGTTGCCTGTACTTAGCGTTGGATATGTCTAATATATCATGGAACCGCTAGAATATGTGTTGAATGTGCTCAATGAAGTTTTTAGCCTTGTCAGCTTTGGACTGGACATGAGCCGAATCTTCTTGAGTAGTTGCAAATGGTATGGCTACATGAATGAGACATAATGGATGGAATCAAAAGCCCACTTGAAAGAAGATGTGGCCAGTTGTGCTATGGAGAGAACTGTTGTAGCTATGTTGGACATAGGGAAGGTTTTAATCCTATGTGCGTGGATTCTTATAGTTGTACATACACAAAATGTGTTCGATCATCTTGTTGACAACCTTTGTTTGGCCATCAGTTTGGGGGTGGAAAGTCATGGACTTAGTGAGCTTGGTATCGAACATCGACCAAAGGCTTGACCAAAATGTACTTAGGAACCTGTTGTCCCGATATGAGATAATGGACGGAGGGATCCCACAATGTACCCACACTCATTCAAAGAAGAGCTTAGCAGTAGCTTTTATTGCGATACTCTTCTTGCAGGCTGCTATAATGTCCATCTTAGAAAATATTTCGATGACCACGAAAGCACAGTTGTTTCCATGCTTAGTAGAAGGAAGGCTTGACATGTAATCCATGGACATGGATTCCCAAGGTCAGCTAGGAGTAGACAGAGGAGTATATAGGCCTTGCTTCTTGATGGTTGGTTTGGAAATGACATAGGAAGTGTAGGATCTAATGTACTTCCCAACATCCTATCGAAGGTTCAGCCAATAAAAATACTTCTGCAACACTGCCACTATTTTCTCTACCCCAAAATTTCCAGTGACCTGACTGAGTGCACCTCCTAAATAATCTTGGCATGCTCACTTGAAGGAACATAGAGGTGTACCGGGTGGCATAACAGTGCATCATGGAGGTGAAAATTTGGAATTTGCTTGCCTTGCAAGAGTGTCTTGTATGTGTTGTCGAATTATGGATCACTCTTCTAAAGATGCAGCCACCCCGCAGTCTCGTGCCAACAAGAGTTGAGGAGAGTGGCCAGTGCCATGACCAGTGGTCAACTGAGGCAGTCTACAACATTGTTGGTGTTTCCCTTCTTGTACTTAATGTTCAAATGAAATTGTTGTAGGTATGTGGACCATTTATGATGGTGATCATTCTACAACTTCCCTTGTGTATGTATGAACTGCAAAGATCGGTGGTATGTGTGGATGATTATTTCCTTCCCCATAATGTAATGCTTCGATTGTCGATAAACCTGCATAATGGAATACATCTCTTTATCATAGGTGGGATACTTTTAAACTGTGTTTGAAAGTGTCTCACGATGATATGCCACTAGATGCCCCTACTCAGTAAGAACTACACCAATAGCATAGTCAGAGGCATCTGTCTCGATCTCAAATGGTTTCTGCAAATCTAGTAATGTGAGAAATAATGCAAAGTAGAGGTGACGATTCAACTCCGAAAACGCCTTCTATTGGGATTCATACCAAAAGAAATTAATTTTTTCGCTCCTCCCTTGGTGACTTGACTCAAAGGCCAAGTTATATGAGAGAACCCCAACATGAACCTGCGATAGAAGTTGGAAAGACCCAGAAAGTTGTGGAGTGTTGTTAGAGTGGTTGGGGTTGACCAATCCCTAATGGCTTATACATTGGTTGGGTCCACATGCACATCCCTCTCATCAATGATGTATCCCAGATGTTGAACCTCGGTCATACCAAAAGTGCATTTCTCCAAATTGGTACACAACTTGTGTTGCTGTAGGGTTTGGAGGACCTGACGAATATGGAGGTGTTCTTCCCAACTATGGATAAATAATATAATGTCATCCAAATACACCACCACAAATGAGTTGCTGAAGGGTCACAAGATGTCATCCATCAACCTCATGAAGGTTATGGGGGCATTCATCAACCCAAAAGGCATGACGAGCCATTCAAAAAGGCCCTCCTTGGATTTGAAGGCAGTCTTCCACACATCGGCGGGTTCAATTGGTACCTGGTGATAACTGGAATTCAAGTCAATCTTGGTAAAATATTTGGCCCCCTTGAGCTGGTCCAGATGGTAATCAATCTTTGGGATTGGATACGTATTTTGGACAGTGATATTTTTCAGTACCCGATAGTCAATACCGAGTCTCCAGGTCCCATCCTATTTTGGTACCAACATGATCGGGCTCCCACAAGGTGATGAAATTGGCCTGGTGCACCCTTTCTACAACAACTTTTGAATATGCCTCTTGATTTCATCGTTCTCTAGAACAAAGCGTTGATAAATCGGTCCATTGGGTAGTGACACACTGAGGGTCAGATCGATGGAGTGTAGAGGTACCCCTGTGGATGAGGTGAAGATGTCCTTGTACTACTATAAAACCTTGTCCATCTGCTGCTACTATGTAGAGGAGCCCTGTCTGGAGGCCATGGCCACAATCTTATTCTTGCCCTGAGGGAAAATCATAAGGAAAACAAATTTCCTGGTCTAGGAAATGATCTTACTACATTTCTTCGTAGTGATCAAAGAAACGATGGTAGGCAGTGCTACCTTTAGTATCATGAACAACTTATTTCCAAAAGTAATAATAACAATGTGAGGCCTAGAATCATACACAACATGCCACTTCCAAAAGTATGGTTGGCCTAATCAAACATCACAAACTTTAAGAGGAGTGACATCACACAATACCTCATAGGGAAGGCGACATTTTTGGATGACGTGGAGATCTCACCCTTGGTGAAGCCACCCGATGGTGTACAGATGTGGGTGTTGTGTGGTCGGTAGGCCCAACTGCTTCACGACCTCTGCTGAAATGAGGTTCTTTTGGCTCCAGGTGCTAAAAATGAACTACGGTGGAGAACCCTTCACCCACACTTGTGAGTGGAAGATCCACTTCCCCTCCTCTGGATCTATGGCCTCATCCTTCTAGATGTTGGTGGTGTCAATGGTGGCACTAGGTTCCACATTGATAATATGATTCCCTTTGTCATTACCCTTGTCATTTTTTGACTTAGAGTCAGAACATGCATCTGATTTGGAAGCCTTCAACTCAACCACCAGTGACTGCTTGGCTTGACACTCACTTGTGTTGTGAGTGGGGATCTTATGCAACTCACACCATTTCCATGTGTCCTTCCTTGTATTCGTGTTGTTGTTCTTTGCTTGCACCTTCAGAGGTTGTCCTAGGTTGCCTCGCCTTAACTTTGTCCTCTTTTTTATAGTTTGGGGGTGCCTTTCCCTTGCTTCGGATTTGCATATCCAAAGTCTTGCTTCTTCTATTTAAATTTATGCTCGATCTTGATAGTGTATTGATAAGCAACGCCAAGTGAGGAGATATCTAGGAACTCCATCTCGTCCTATATGTATTTGTGTAGATATTCATGGTACTTGAGTACAAAATACCACTCTTAATCCTTGATACTCAGCTTTGTGCGAAGGGTATGGAAAACATTTGTGAACTCGGGCACATCTTAGTCCCTTCCCTTTCACAGCGTCGTCCACTTTATGTATTTATCTTCATAGCTCCCGACAAGGTAATAATGTTCCTTGATGGAATCTTAGAAAAAATTCCAAATGGGTCTAGCTAAAAATAGTGAGGATTCCCTCTCAGTGTTTTGTTCACAGTAGGTTTCCCACAATTCCTTGACATGTGGGGCAGTTTTCAGGAGTGAAAAAGTAATATTTTCTCAATTGGAAAAGTCATGAACTGTAAAATATCCTTCCAACAAATTTAAGCATCTATCTACGGCATTTGTATTTATTTGTCCTTCAAATATGGGAATGTGAAAGTCAACTTGTACCTTAAAAGGAGTGGTGCCTCCAACGTGGCTGCTGGATAAAGATGCGTCGCCTGTGGGTAGCTGCTAAAGGATCTAGGAAAAGTTATCCATCATTGCATTTATTTGTCGCTCGAGGGCTTCCTCGAGCAATATTTTGAAAGGATCTCCTGCTCCCTCGTCTTTCTTTTCTTCTGCCATGGGAGGCCGTCGGGTTTTATGAGGCTATTCTTGCAAAGGTTCAACTAGTTTAAGCCCTAACTCCTTATACCTTGACCTTGTTGGGGACATGAAAAGAGAAACAGAGAAAGGTCAAACCGCTCTGATACCACTGGTCTAGACTTATGTAGGAATGCAACAAATACAAATATACACAAACACAAAGATGCAGTAGAAATAAAACTTTATTTCATTAATATCCAAGAATTCAAATATGCTTGCATACTGAAATGGAAATAAACTAGCTTGAGCGATGTTAGCTTATCTCTAAGAAGAGATGCAGTGGCTACATGCCTCTAAACTATGCTACAATGAAGCTCAAAGGCCTATTTATTATTGAGAAACAATGGAAAACCCTAAAAATCCAAAAACCTAACCCTATGAGATCAAGCGCCAAAACTCAGGGCCCCGTTTAGGTAAATTGGTACATCAACTTCTCGGGGTCATAAATTTGGCATACGATCTCTGTTTGGCTATCATAATACATTTTTTGAAGATCTAGAAGAGGAGGCTGAAAACAAACAACTACACTACTTTGGGAGATTTTTGGACTCTCTTCTTTCCCTAAAAACACCTTTTATTCCCTCAAAACAGCTCTAGAAGTTTAGAACCCAAAAAAATGCCAAAAATAGTAAGTTGTGCTACAATTAAGGAAACTAAAAAAGAAACAACGGCGGGGGTCCAAGTGGAATAGGTAGGTGGCCACCAATATCCACCTGGATCACTTATAGGCTAAATTAGAATCCTAGAGAAAATCCAAAGAAAGTAGGTATTTTATCTAGAGAAAATATGAAACATAGTTTCTAATGCCATAGGCTTTGTCATCTATTTATCAGTTTTTTTCTCCACCTTATGCAATAGAACCTATAAATTATCCTTACAAAGGGTCTAAAATAGAAATGTTATCCCTAAGAAATTGAAAACTGGCTAGGTTGGATCCAGGTTCAATTCTAAAAATATAATCAATTTGTAATTAAGTATCAGGTTTATATATAATAAGAGGTTTTGTGTCACTAAAAATTTATAATAGCATAAACTATAAATGCAAAAGGTATCAAGGTTATCCATCCTATTAATTAGGAGGGATAGTGTATAAGAATAGTCAAGAATACATTATATACAAAATGATCATTTACCAACTAGTACACATCAATTATAGGAATTGGGGTCACCTTAATCAAGTCGTGTCCTAGTTTATAATTTGGGAAGTGACACATAAGGCATAAGCAAGAAGGCATCCTTTCTCGGCTCACTAGAATTACAAGATTAATGGATAGGTGGGTTGATGTTTCGAAAAACTAAGTTTCCAATAGTATGGAGAAAGGACCAAAGTCAAAGGATTTGAGAATTACTCTCAAGCATTGACATTATCAATAGAAGCCTCACAACAACCTCATGCCATAGGTTGTAGCTTTTCAGGGTGAATTGGGTTGATGATGAAGGTAAAATTATATGTGTACATACTATGAAATGACACCATATCTTAGATATCATAGTATATCCCCACAGTAACTTCTATAAATATGAGACCATATTATATATGATACATGTTATACTTTCTCTTATTTATTTATTTTGGATGTTCTTCATAAGATTTTAACATGGTATGATCTAAAAAAATCCTTAACTTTTAATGATTTAATTTATCCAAATTGACCACAATTAGTACTATAAATATTTATATAGTCACTTTTAAATTAGTTAACATATTAACCTTGAAATCTTAAATTTCCAAATATACATGCAACCTTCATGATAACAATATTATGTTTAACAAATTTGAGATATTTACTGAGTACTTTTGGATAACTATGAAACATATAAATAATATAATTGAATGTGTGAAATACATATAACATTATTCATGTATGAATCTATCCATACCTCTCGTCCTATCTCTTTGATATTCGGTCCTTTATCCCTTGCACATGCTTCAACTTTCTCCTAGACAACATGCCTTGACAAGGCATGTGTAGCCACTGAAGCGGGGGAGGTCATGGACATCAAGGAAGAAGTCATGCTCAAGCCGAGGCAGAGGAAGTTGCTGCCATATACAATTTGGCTACTCCCTCTTAAATTCATGCTAAAATACGCCACCTTGAGTCCTCATCCATTGCCGACCATTAATCATTTTCTAATTCCGATATCTTTGATGAGGTTTCTCAATGGGTTCCTAACTGTAGACATACCAAGGGAAGACATAAACAATACCTTAATTCTATTACCCTACATTGGCAGCTCAAGACCCACCTGGGAAGAGTTCAAAAAGAAAAGGAAGAGGAGTTGTACAACATCTTTACTACCCTAAATGACATCTAGAACACCCAAAGGTTTCAAAGTTTTTCCTTAGAGAGTTTGGATGCTAGAATTGCTCACTTGGAGGGCCACCTTCAATGTGATGAAAAACGACTAGTTCCTCTAGCTTCTAGTGCCAAAAATCCTACCCCAGTCACATCATTTGATTCTTGATTTCTATGATGCATTCTTGTAGTTTTTATATATAAAAATATATAATAGATAAACAACCAACATTATCGTCCATAAACAATCAACAGATATAATTTCCCTTGTATCATATTGAAACCACTTACAAGTACTCTGATTAAACTATGAACATCTTGAGTTTTGACATCTTAAAAAATACAAAAAATTATTCATATATTCATATGTAAAAATAAAAGATAATTTAATTTAATTTAATTTAATAATAGTATGATATAGTGTATCTTATATTTCCGTAAACTTTATCGAAATTTCTTTAAAAAACATTTTATAACTATTTTATAAAATCCACTGTCATATAAGGAAAATGTAAAATGTAAAATTCCTCATTAAATAATTATTAATACAAAATTAAACTTCATACTAGTTAGCTTATCAATAAAGTAAATGCAAAACTCATGCAACAAATAGTGTAGCATATTAAATTAATACAGTGTTATAATATGAACGGTTAATGTGGGAGATATGCTAATTAATTTAGAAATGTTATAATCTTTATCTGAATTTAATTTTCATTTATAATAGGTTTGTTTTTATGAATGTGAATAAAATATTAATAACATTATTTATAGATGAAATACTTATATTTAAAAAATATTATTTTAATATTATTTTTCACATTATTATAAATCATATTTCAACTCATAATCCATACTAAGTGGTAAGTAATTTAAAAGGTTCTTAAATTAAAGTAGTTTCATTTTGTTAAGTGATAAATTTTTGTAAGTATTTAAGTTAATTGCAATTCATTTAGATAATAATAATGGATGAACAAAATATAGCATTGACAAGGCCAATCTTTTTTTCAAAGGTAAAGTTTGTAGTAATGAATATGCCAAAGAACAAGGCTCCAGGTCTAGACGGGTTCACAAATGACTTTTTTTACACATGTTGGGGATTCTTAGAGGAGGAAATCCATGAGTTATTGGAGGAATCAAGACAGAAAGGATTAATTTTTCCAATAATAAATGCAACCTTCTTCTCATTGGCATCTAAACTAGGACAATTAGATAACCCGGATGGACTTAGACTGGTTGCACTATGTAATGTATTGTACAAAATAATCTCAACAGTAGTAGTCAACAGATTGAAACCAATCCTCCCTCTCATAATTTCTCCAAATAAATCTGGTTTTGTGTAGGGGATAGAGATAACATATAGTATTATTACGGTGCGGGAAATTATGCACTCCTTATGACGCTCCAAACAGCCTTGCATGATCATAAAATTAGACCTCTCAAAGGCATACCATAGGCTAAGTCAGACATACTTATATCATGTTCTATGAGCCTTTGGTTTCTCTGAGAAGTGGATCTTTTGGGTAGGGTCTCTTGTCTCATTGGAATTTATCTCCATACTCATAAATGGTGTATTGTCGTTTACATTCCAACCTTCTCGAGGGTTAAAAAAAGGAGATCCTTTATCGCCCTTTCGTTTTATCTTACCAATGGAGGGTATGGGTCATATGTTCGCTAAAGCTTCTAAAATGAGGTTTATTCATGGTCTTCAATTATATGGTAAAGACATTTCGATCTCACATCAACAATTTGTTTATGATGTCATATTATTTGCACTTATTACATGGTGAGAGGTAAAAGGAGTGGAAAAAATATTACAACTTTTCATGGAGGCCTTCGGTATGTTGATTAACAAAAGTAAGTCAAACATTTTCTTTTTCAATTGTCCAGACAATGTGCAAAACATATTAATCAAAGCTCTCGGTTTTAATACAGGTCACCTACCCTCCAAATATCTGGAGTTCCTTTGGTCTTACACCACAATAGATCTATAACATAGGAAGGTCTCATTGAGAAGACCTCATGCAAAGTAAGTAATTGGGACTTTAGAACACTTTATTTCCCCAATTGACTAGTATTGGTCAAAGTGGTATTACAGGCCCTTCCCAATTATTAGCTCTTAGTAATGCTCATTTTAAACATAGTCTCTCAACATTAAGATCTATTTGGATAAATTTTCTATGGAGAGGATCTTCTCAAAGAAAAAGGCGGGCTTTGTTGGGCTAGAATAAACTGATCACACCCAAACATACAAGAGGATTGGGTATTTCAGATCCTCAACTTGTCAGCCTCACATATGCCATTAATTTTTGGTGGCTTTGGGTTAAATGCAGACCGCAATTATGGAAACAAATTTGGACCTGAAAGTATATGCCTAACCCTACACATGAAGATAAATTAATATTTGAAGGCTATATCAAGGGTTTGAGTATTTGGAATTAGGTGCAAGACTGCAAAAATATTTTACGTGAACATTATTTTTGGGAGATGAGAGGAGGATATGCTACATACTTTTGGGAGGATTCATGGTAGCAGTTCCCAATATTGGAGGGAAATGAACAATTATAGCAAATCAAACAATTATCTCAAACTCAAGGAGCTTTAAAGGTTGTAAACTACTGGAAGCATTCTCAACAAGTGCCATAACGAAGGTAATGGAAGGAAAAGGATGATTGGATCAACTCAAATACTAATAAAAATTGGGAGGAACTTCAATGACCATTAGTAAACATAAGGATACATATATCCTACAAACAAGACATTTTATGTTGGGGTCACAAATCAGTAAGGACATTCACCCTAAACAAAATGTATTCATTGTTAAGAATAGTTCAACCTGATAATAACAAAACAATGTAGAAGAAATTTTGGAAAGATTCTAGGTGGCCAAAGGTTCCAACATTCTTATGGAAAATTGCATGGCTCCATTAATTAACTTGGTATTACTTGAGAACAAAAGGTTTTGAAGGTCCATCATATTGCACGTTGTGTCTATAGGAAGAAGAAAATATAGATCATCTATTCATCACTTGTCCTTTTGCTATGTGACTGTGGACCTATGTTTAATTTTTTTTCGATGCTCACTACCTACTACCATGCACACAACATAATGTTTAGAACAATGGTATGAACATAAGTATAAGAATCTGGTGGTCTCAAAATCTTGGCATCTTGTGTTGGTTTTTACATGGTGGAATATTTGGAAGGAACACAATACAAGAATCTTTGAAGGGCTAGTCAAGAAAACATCGTCTCTTCAGGGAATGACTCTTGAAAACATTTGGGAAACAATTCTCATTTCCTTTCCATCTTGGGAGGATTGACAAACAAATGAGATGGAGTTTAATAAACTAAAAATGCTTGAGATTTCACCCAAAATATGGGTCTCTACTCCTGCTAATAACAATGTATACAAGGAAAAAGGTATCAATACTTTCATGCACCCTCCTTCACATTTTTTTTTCAGATAAGTTTTGATAGAGCTTCAAACGGAAATATAGGTCTAGCAGGCTATGGGGGGATTCTCATATATGCATATTCGGATCCACTACATGCCTATGCATTCTCATGTGGTTTCTCTTCAAAAAACAAGGCAGAATTTGTAGCATTGGAGATAGGTTTACATATATCTATGAGAGAAGGCTTCTGCCTCATACAAGTTCATGGAGACTCGAAACTGGTCATACAAATATTTTCTAAACTGCTTCAAGGGCACACAACATACACACTTATACATAGTTGGTACCTACAAGAAGTGGTGAGTAACATAAATGTTATGTTGGGCAACTTTGATTATGTAATCCCAATACACATGTGATGAGAAGGAAATAAAGTAGCCAATGTGTTGGCAAATTGGAGTTGCATGAATGATCACGTAGCTCTGGAAGAACCTTATTTAGTGATGAATGGGAAAAAGGATGTCAAGGAGTTAACGAGATTTATAATACAATATAAATTAAGTGTCAGTGTCCTAATCCTCGAAGGGGGTGTTTTCCGACCATATCGTTCAACCTACGCCATGCCCTGTCAACAAGCCCTTATGACAATTTTTTTTGGGTAGTCGAGTCATAATTACCATGTGTAAAACCTAGGTGGTGACCCTCAATTGGTAGTGACGAGCATTACACCTAGTGCAGTAGGAAGAAAGCCTGAAAAGAGCTTATATCGTCTAGACATATTCATATGTGGTATTCGATAAGCCTTAAATTCCCACAACATGGAGTATCGATGCCTGTGTGCGGTATAATCCTTGGTTATTCCATCCTCTCTGCCATTTCGGAGATGGATTATACCACTCAAGGGTTGGATTCCTCTACTCTCCCATCTGACAACCAAGGAATGCTCATTAATGAGAAAATTATGGCTCATAGTCTCCCAATGAAACCATGTGGTTGTAGTATCTACATTTAACAATAAATGGACTCATTTGCTTTTTCTATCACGTCTGGGTTGCCATATATTTGCATGGAAAATGTCTCAAGGTATGTTATATACATATTTGTTCACTGCAACCCCAATCACATATGTCCATAAACCAAGGCCTTCTAAACCCCTAAAAGTGTTGTTTCATACCCTAAAGGATCAAGGTCAACTGATTACATCATTTCCCAAAATTTCTCCCTGAAAAACTACTCAGAATTGGTCAAAACTGGACCATACAGACTGCTCCATGCTAAGGGTGTGATGCATCTCACCTGCTACACACAAAGGGTGCGATGCATATTGAAAAGCCCTTCTGTAGGGTGCGATAAGCGAGATCAGACAAATGGCAGAGGCAGTTTGCTAGGTGGAAACTCAGAGAATTTTCTTGAAACTGCTCATATGACACTTACCTCTCTGAATTCGCCCAAGGATGAGTAAGAGATCATGAAATCTCCAAGTGGAACCAAGAAATATTAGTGAAATGACACTAATCAAAATCCCAGAAGCTGACTCACCCTCTTGCAAATATCTATATATGGATCCCTCATCCTAGAGATCCAGAGGCTGGAATTTTGTATTTTGTAAGGAAGTGTTATTGGTTTCTCTATGAAGTATTGTATTGTTGGGTGATCTAGCTTTTCATGAGGTGAAGAGGGCTTTCATGCTGGGAGGATGGCACTGGATCAGACAACTGGGTTGTAATCCTCTCTTCTACTACTTCTATCAATAAATCTATTTCAGTTTTCCTCCATATACTTGTATATTTCTGAATCTTGTATTTGTGTATGCATTTGCATGGTTAATGTACATCTGATTCTACATTGTTTATGGTTATAGATCTCTATGCTTTGATGGTATTTTGTTGCTTTGACTCTACAGGTTTTCTTTGAAGCGGGACAAGTGAGGAAGGAGTGGCAAAGCTCTATCAAAGGAGGGAGGAAACAAGCAAGGAGCCAAGCGAAAGACTAAGGTTGGTGCTCTCTACTTCTCTCTCATCTATCTCTCATAAAGGAAAACACAAGTTACTTTGAATTGTTTGTTTCTAAGATAGCTACCCGTCTTAGTGGGACTAGCACCTCTAAATAGACACTAGTTTTCCCAGAAGAAAAATGGCGACTCTGCTGGGGAGCGAATAGTTTGTTTGTTTGTTATTGTTATTTGCTTTATAAACTACAGATGGAGCCTGAAGTTAAGCCAACTAGCCTTCGAACTTCTTTTGCTATGCAACTGCAAAGTAGATCAATGCTGATTCAGTCAATCTCCGGGTTGGTTTATGAACTAAACATTTGACTTGAAAACATCCTAAGTGCCTTGGTGGTAGCTCAATAACCTCATTAGATCGGCCCCTACACTTTGTGTTTACTGCCTATTATATGCTCAACCTAAATCCCTGAACTTAGCTGCAAATTGTGGGTGAAAACCAAGCTTAGTCTCATCCTTGAACCATCGCACTGTCTCTCATTGGAAGTCTGAATGCATTGCACCTCTTGTGTGCTGCAGGTGAGATGCATCCCTATTTCCCTTAAGGACAGGTGCGATGATTGAGTGAGACTGTTTCTCTCTCCGGATTTTGGTTTTTTCTTCATTGTTTTTAGCTATATTCAGTAATTTTGTTATCTATGATCAGTATATCACTGTTGAAACCTTCTTCCTTTACATTATTCAGCTTCCATTGATAAGGAATTGTGAATGTTTTTTATGTATTTTTCATCATTTACATTCTTCCTCTACAAATAGTAGCTTAATTGAACTGTCGTCTCTTGATTTGAAAGTGTCGCAACTTTCGTTTTCAGTCAAGAAAAAGTGTCGTAAAGTATTCCTCATTTATATAGTCGATTACACTTTTTCCATTGTATTTGATTTGAATTATCAATTCTTTGAAGTGTCAAAAACAGTTTTCATTTCAAAAGTGAAAGTGTCATCTTAGTCTTCCTTCTGTTTTTTGAAAAGAAATTGCTAAAGTGTCACTTTGAGAAAAGTAGTTCAAATCTGTACTTAGTTTTTTTTTGTCATTATCACATTAAGGAAACGGAAAAACAAATACATGCATGTGCATTTGCATTTAGACTGCATGCAGAAATTGATTTAGGAAAAGTGCATTTAGTTTGTGCTCTCTGCTCTATGTTGAAAGAATCTTACTCTTCTTTCCTTAATAGCTAGGATTTTCATCGCTAAAGGAAAATATACGATTGTTTATCATTTAGATTGCATATTTAGGAATTGTACATCTACATCACGCGGTGAACCTTGAAAGGAAAACTTCTTAAGAAAGATCAGCTGTAAAATAAACCTCAATGAACATAAAAACACTTTGGAACCTAATGCACAACATCTAGAAGTGTAGGCTAGAGACGTATTCTGGCGTCATAAAGCCTAGTAACTATCGTTTTCATCGTAGGTTGGGTGATTCCTCCTCTTTGATACGAAAAGTGCCAGTACGGACTTGTGCTCCCATGTACCATCGAGTATATATTGAGAGAACATAATAGGCTAATATCCTTTATCCTTAGGAAGTCGTGTCTGCCAATATATGGATCACAATGCACTGAACACAACATTCGGGAAGATTGACTGTTGTACGTAAAGTCCTCGGTAATTTCTCTATAATTTACCACAAAGGTGTATATTGCAATTTTGTGATTGGTTTGGTAATCCCTCTGTCTAGATTTCCAGAGTAGTCATTTTCGTTCCTTTTCAGAATCCTTAAAAGAAAAGGTCCATCTGAGCACTTGTCACTTCAGGCTCATTAAAAATCAAAGGTGACTAGAGTAATCTTTAGCTTTTTCTCGACTATTAAAAATTGAAAAAGCAAGTTGTGTCAAAGCGCCTTAAAACTCATTTAATTCGGAATAACATTTTCCCCTTTAATTTGAGTTTATCAAGTAATCCGCACTCATGGAAGAAAGTCAATCAAAACCCAGTCGTTCGCAAAGACTAACGAGTCAACCGTCTTTGACTCTGGAAACGAAACCATTCTGAGCCAAGCGATCTCGTTTAACTGGGTCTAAATCTCCTAGTTTATTTGAAACTTGTGTTTCAACATCATCAGAGACTCCAGTTACTCCAGTTATTTCAATTATCCCTGCCTCTACAAAAGAAGTTTCACAGTTGCAAGAGGACATTAGAACTGATCCTTGTGTAATGGTAAACACTTCTATTCCTAAATCAGCTCCATCTAGGGCTGATTCGGAAAGTGTCACCCCTCCAACATCTGTTGTTGCAGAGTCTATACCTTCTTCGGCACCAGAAATATTTTACGGACCTGACGGTCTACCTCTTCCACCTGGACTGATTGCTATAGAAGAGATTGTCGAGGATCTTCCATCCAGTACCCCATTGCGTTTTGGAACTGGGATACACCTATATCCTTCTACCACAGAAGTTAGTTCTTTTGATCACCCTTCATCACAAGTTCCTATCGAATCGCTAGGAAATCTTTTGGATAGACTAGATATGTCTGAACAACCATCGACATCAAGGATTGTGTCATTTGATACAGCAACATTAGAACCTCCTACCACTACTCTGAAAATTTTCGTTGGTATACCATCTGTCCCAACTAGTTCTCAACCACTGGATGGAGTTCACCCAGGGACTGTTTCGACAGCATGGTCTATTCCTATTTGTTCATCTAGAATCTTATCTAGAATTTCTTGTGTTGAGTCTCAGCAAATTGATCCTTCACAACAGTATCAATTTGGGCAGTCTAGTCTCCAAAGACCGATTTACCCTTTGAACACTGGATTGTCGCCATATGGGGGGTAGTATGCCTTTTCATTGTTCCCTTCGGGAGAGCAACCATATGAGAGTTCACAACAAAATTCGGGTAAAGATGGAATTGCATCCAGTGGTTGGGTACCAATACTGCCTCAACAACCAAGAGTTGTATATTTAATGCAACCAAATCAACCTGTGCCGAACATTCCCACTACACCAGCTATTGTGACGATGTCACAAGTACAAGCGCTGCCTATTGTATGTCAACCTCAAGTCTCTTAGGTCGTAATACAACAACCTCTTGTCTCCACGGCTCAATCACAACCACCGATTAGTGGCTCCTTAACTGAAGCGACTCAGGCTCAAACGGGTACTATCACCCCTCATCTTGGTTAAACATCAAGTATTGGACAACAGCAAATGTTCCAACAACCATGGCTAGTGCAATATCAATAACTGCAATTCTAGCAAGCTTACTAAGGACCTGAGCAACAAATATTTGCGGGTAATGGGCAGCCGTATATTCAAAACGGTTACCAACAATCATATTATAATGGTTATGCCCATCAACCTTATCAAATTTATCAACATCAAATACATTATGATGGTATGCAAAGACCCATTGCTCAGGCAATCCCATCTGATCTTGGGTATGATTCGCCAAACCTAAATCAACAGTTGCCTTTCGTAACAACTTTAGAATTACTAGATCTGAATCGGTTAACAAATGATCTAATTGCTTACGCCCCTGGTGGCCAGCAATTCCTCATAAACTTTCGTCAGATATTCCTAAATTCAATGGAAATCCGGGTGAAGGTCCTTCGAATCATGTAATGCCCTTTCATTTGTGGTGTTCGTCCAACACCCTCAATGATGATTCGATTAGGCTCCACCTTTTTCAGCGAATGCTAACTGGTCTGGCAACGAAATGGTATATCGAATTGCTTAGAGCTTCATTCCATAACTTCAGTGCCCTTGCCACCACCTTTTTAACCCATTTTCAGTTACCCATAAGGTACGAAATAGGAATGGAGCTCCTTACCAATTTTAAACAGACAACAACCACTCACATATCTGACCACATTCATGAGTGGCGACGTCGTCGTCGAATGGTAAAGATATGTGTTCCTGATCAGCTTCTAGATAGATGGTTTATTAAGTCATTATTACCTTCTATTATAGAAGGTGTGGCCAAGGGAGGAGTTGTCACTTAAGAGAAAGTCTTTACTCGTGCACAATATCTAGACTTGATCTATACTCAGTCTGGCATGCTCTATTGCAAAATTCCTAATGTTGCTAGACTAGAATTTTCTGTTCCTCCTCCTCCTAAATCGAACAGAGACTCTCATGCTGGCGACAACGTGATTGGCACCTCAAATACGCAAACCGCAAAGGCCCCATCTGGTAAAGCCCTTGCAGTTTCCAGTAAAAACACAAATGACAAACTTCATGCCTAGGAGGTTAATGCCATGTCAACCGACAAAGGCAAAGAACTGAAGCAACCAGGGGGCAAGAAGAAAGGGAAAAACAAAAAGAAAAAATAGGAAGATTCAACTCCTGAAAAGTCTTTTGGAAACCCTTCTGGGCAAAAGAAACTTAATCAGCCATGTCTCATATGCGATGAGGACCATTGGACGAAAGATTATTCACATCGAGCTGAGATAAAGAAATTCTTTAAGAGTTCAAACACCTCGGTGGTATTGACTGATCCATTTCCAAACCCAAAAACCAATGTGATTGCTAGTGACAATGCTTCCCCATCCCAAGTTCTTATGTTTTCCATTTCGAAATAGAAAAATGATGCTTCGATATCGACAGGGAATAAAGATTATGGGAATCCACAGCTGTCAAACAACAAGGTTGCAGATCAACCTAGTAGTTCGACAACAACTTCGACCAAAGTTGTGCCACCCATCATTCCTGAGCTAACAATAGAGCCACCAAATGGAGTAGTACACAAATCAACATTTAATCCTTGTGCTCAAACAACTCAGAATTATAATATAATAGAGGATCTAGCCCAATTGCCATTTGCTATGTCTAACCTTGAAGTACTGCAAAATTGCCCCTCCCAAAAGCAGGCTCTATTATCATCAATAGATGGGATTGACCCAACAGATTCCAATCTTGTGGCCTTTAATCATAAAGGATACGAACCTTAGTTACTTGCTTAACTCGCTTTCCTCATACAAGTGAAATCCCTCAACAAAACTGTTCATCGAACAATCATTGAAGAGGGGGCATCTACCTGCATTATGTCAATGAATTGCTGGAAAACTTTAGATTCACCACCCTTGTCAAGATCATCAACAACATTTAAAGCATTCGATGCATGAACATACACCCCATACGGGATATTAAGTAACTTACAAGTTGAACCGGGGGGCAAGACAGTAGAAACTGATGTCGAAGTTATCGATGGAAACCTTGATTACAATATCCTACTGGGAAGGCCCTGGATTTATGCTAAGGCTGCTGTTGTGTCAACATATTTTAGAAAGATTACATTTCCCTTCCAAGGAGGAATCATAATCGTTGATCAACAAACCTTTGTCCCCAGCAGTTCACAAGTTACGAGAAGCATTCCAATGATCCATGGAAGCTCTCAATCGCTTCAAAATGTTGGAGTAGGCCTCCTAAAAGACCCTACCTTAATGGGTACTTTTTCTCTATCGCCTCCAAGTAATCTGGCAGAAGTGGCCATGGTGGAAACCTGCAATATGATATCTTCTATATCTACAAAGATTCAGAATATTTCCAAACATTTTGTTAGCATGGATCATCGTAGGGTATTGCCTCTAAGCCCAATAGAAATATTGTAGCAATCAATTTTCTTGGCTTGCGCGGCAAACCCAAATCAACGCTCATTGAGTATTTGGATAGATAGGTCTAAGGAATATGGCACCTCTTCAGACCCTTGGTCGCTTGTATATTATACAGACGAAGTAATCATTCAGTCAATGATGATAGGAGAGGCACCATGGGAAGGTTACCACCATCGTTCCCATCTTCTGGATTACAACGAAGATTATTCCAGCGACCTTAATCATCCTTTGGTTTTTGATTTTCTATCAAACACTATAAATATGGTGGTTTCCAAGCGAAATCTATCCAATATTGAAGAAGCTATCACCATAAATATCTCGACCAAACCTAATGTTGTAGAGAATATTCATGTCAGAAAATCTTGCTCTTCTTCAGAACTGGAAATATATTGCGCTCTCTTTCGCGAATTCAGAGATATCTTTGCATGGTCATATGAAGAAATGCCATGCATTGACTCAAGCATAGTTGAACACGAAATCAAGATGTATCCAGATGTCAAACCGGTATGACAACAGCTTCGGTAGGTACACCTGAAGAAAGCCGCTGCCATCAAGGCAAAAGTTGAAAAACTTTTATATGTTGTTTTCATTTACCCGGTTCCTCTAACTGATTGGGTATGGAATATTGTTCCTGTGATCAAAAAGCAGGGAATGATTAGAGTGTGCATTGATTACAGGGATGTAAATCAATCTTGTCCAAAGGAAAACTACCCTACACCCTTCATCGACCAGATAATTGATGAATGCGCCGGATGCGAAATATTTTCATTCATGGATGGATTTTCCAAGTATAATCAAATAAATATTCACCCATAGGACCAGTCGAAGACTGCATTTATATGTCCGTGGGGCACGTTCACGTACCACAAACTACCTTTCGATTTAAAGAATGCAGGGGCAATGTTTCAGAGGGCTACAAATTATGCCTTCCATGACATCAAGAACATTGTTCAACCGTATCTCGACGATCTACCGGCTCATTCGCGGAAGCGAACTAATCATCTGCAGCATTTGGGAGCTATATTTCTACGTTGTCGACACTACAAGATACGACTCAATCTGCACAAGTGTGTGTTTTGTGTCGATTCTGGTTGATTACTAGGTTTCGTAGTTTCTAAGGATGGGATTCAGCTCAACCCATGTAAGGTTCAAGCAATCATCGATATGCCTCCACCTTCAAATGTGCTTCAGATTCAAAAAATCCAAGGGAAAACAAACTTTCTGAGGAGGTTCATTCCAAATTACATTGAACTTGCTAACGGTTATATGCGTCTTTTGAAAAAATAAGTGCCATTCAACTAGGATCAAGTTGTGCAAGCTTCCTTTGATGCTCTAAAGGAATCCCAAATAAAAGCATCATTAATGTACGCTCCTGACTATCAAAAAGACTTTAACTTGTATCTAGCTGCAGTAGATATGACCATCGCAATGGTTTTAGTTCAAGAAGACAATGGAATCGAACATCCTGTCTATTATTTAAGTGAGAACTTAAATGATACAGAAAGCAAGTACTCCTATGTTGAGAAGCCAGCTCTTGCAGCTATTCAAGCAGTACAGAGATTTCGAAACTATATCCTCTTTCGCAAAACTACCATTTTGTCAGATTGCAACCCTATGACTTACATTCTGTCACATCAATTGCTAGAGGGAAAATATTCGAAATGGATAGCCATTTTACAAGAGTTTGATCTGGAATTCGTAAAATCCAAATCAAAGAAATCTCTAGTTTTCACAGAGTTACTATGAGACTTCCCATCGTCGTCCAACAATTCAACATCCAAAGCATCAATCATGGATGAATCTTTGTTTCTGATATCGTCAAGTGATCTGCAGCATGGAGATATACTAATCTATCTCCAAACCCAAACATACAGGGCTAATACCTCTCGCTCAGAACAACGACATACTCGATACCAAGCAAAAGACTACATGATTGTCGGTGATACACTTTACCGTCGCAGTATCAATATAGTTCTGTGAAGATGCCTCACTCATGAGGAGGCCGAAAAATTCCTGAATGAATGCCATTCAAGCGCGTGTGGGGGGCATCAATTT
>APFE030558127.1:121716-150065 GCA_000404065.3 Pinus taeda | reverse complement strand
AACTTGAACTATGATTTCGTGTTGTAGGCTTGCCTACGACGGGTCGCTTTCTATCGACATCAGCACATTATCTAGAGAGTTGACTTAGAAATCGTCAGTACCTTGGAGTCTGCATGCATCAATGGTAGGTTTCTAGCCTTCGACGTCAGTTTTCATCATTGACTTGCGATCGAAGGATTCCATGAAATGTTCGACATCGACTCATTCATTCACATCTCATGGATTGTGCTGGGTACTTTGAGAACCATTGACATTACTGGTGGTTTCTCCCACACTTGTTAACGGTTTACATCATTGACCGGTAATCAAGTGGTTTCTACCATGTTCGACATCGACTCATTCATTCACATGGCTAGAATCGTACCAATTCGGGAACAGAAATGAAGACCCTGGATCTAGTTTCCACCATCCAGGCTGCGAGGAGTTTTGTATTCATTATGTTGTAGACCAATCATAAACAGATGGCTGCGTCCATACTGTGTCTACAAGAGTCTATGATTATGATGTATTATGAAATCATTCCTGTACCAGAATAGTTAGTCCATAGTTAAAGTTTTGATCTGAGTATGGGAATGCCTACCTCAGTATGATATGATATTTTACATGTATTTTGTGTTGAAAATTGCAGGTTCCAACCAGGCTATCCACAAGATGATCCTCGAAATGATAAAGCACTTCACCCTTCTTATATAACTTAACACCCTTATCTATTACAGGCTTCGTACTTTAGGGGGCAATCTGTTACACTGAATTTTGTCACCTTGACTATCTGCAGTTTATGTGGCCTCATCAATAGCCACATTGTCCTCTTTGTCAAGCCCCATACCTCTGCTCTTCATGTCAAAACTTCAAAGAGAGAGAAAGTCACTTGAAAACATGTTTATCTCTGGGTACGCAGGTTCTCTCTACCTTGCCTGCGTGTACGCACTCCAAATACATTAGAACTGCGTAGTAATACGCTCTGTAAGCTAAAGGTTGGGTGCGTACCCCTGTAAAGGTCAAAAGGCGCAAGTTTCATCTTTAAAAAGTTACTTGTGGTCACTTCTAGAGCCTTCTAGAAGAGTTTTTGACGTGTATTGAGCGCCTCCAGATGGTTCATGCACCCCTATGATAGAGGAGCTTATCCCATCAAGAGAGGAGCTACCCCATCCAAAAGAGGGAGTATCCCATTGATGTTGGAACTGAATAACCTCTTCTAGAATGCTATAAATACAGGCATTGGGCCAAAGGAGGGGAGGTTGAAAGCTGAACATTCTAAAGGGTAAATGCTGCTGGAATTAGGACTTCCATTTGTTGACTTGTGAGGAGAGATCACTATCCTTCCTTGTTGCCATAGTGGGAGTGGGTGAGCTTGTCAAAGTAGAGGAAATCTCTTGCTGGACCCTGGGAGGAGCTTGCACAACACCAAGGCTCAGGTTGTAATGGTTCCTTTGATTATTTAATACAAATAAGTCCATTCTTCTCAATGATTTGTTAATGAATTATTTCATGCATTCCTTGGTCAGTATGATAGATATGCTTTGTTTTATAATGAATATTCAGATGCTATGTAATCGTTTGCCTTGTTAGTGTATGCAGGTCTGAAGGTGAAGGAGGAGCTCATCTGGATCAGTAAGACTAGACTACTACAACAAGCGTTGGACCTAAGGTAAGATCGAAAACATTTGAATTCTTGTAGGATGATGTGTATCTAGAGAAGGATAGCTCTTGTTTGGTTTGTTTGTCACTAGAGAGTCTTAGACTCCTAGGGAGGTTAGATTTGTCCGCAAATATAACTCGTTCCTCATGACACAAGGTTTGGGGGACAATGGTGCCATCAATGTGCACATCTCCCACAGGACTTCTAGGGTCTAGATACTTTGGGAAAATCACTCTCCCCAACATTAAGTCAGACAACTATCCAATGAAATTAATGGTAGGGGTGTCTTTTTTTCTCTTCCTAGGATGTTTGAGGAATTTATCCTTGATTATATTAATGTAGATGGGGACATCCTTGATGGCTTGGAGGAATGGTATTTTAATGCACAAGCTTTTCAATTCTCCCAGAAGTCTAGTCTCTTCTGGGGTGTGCTGACTAGGATGGATCAATATTTCAGGAAAAGGAGCTAGATTGGATTTAGGAACACTCTCTTCTTTTTCTTCTTCAAGCTCCTCGGGTGGATATGAGGTTGGTTATATTGAAGCACTCTTCCAGGACTGGGTTTTATTTCTTCAATTTCCACAACATAGGAAGGGTAGGATGTCTGATCTCCACTATAGAACTGTTGTGCATGTTTGTTTTTCAGGTTTGGATTTGGTTGAGTAGGCATATGAAGTTGCTTAGGTGGAGCGGGATGAAGGAGTTGTGGCTGAGATTGAGGTGGAGGAATTAAGGTTGGAGGTTGGTTGAATGGATGCCTCCAACCTTGTGATGGGGTATTCGATTGAGGATGTGGGGGAGCATATGGGTGAAATGATGGATTGACAGGTTGGGAAGGATATTGAGGTGCATAAGACCAAGGAGAAGGTGTGGACCATGAAGGATGAGCAAGATAACAATAAGAGGGAAGGGATGCATTCTGATTGGGATTGTAATAGGATTAGGATGCCCCTTGCATACCTTGCTGGTATGGTTGAGGTCCTTGAGGCCTCCTTTGATTCATATAATAGATTTGTTCAACTCCACCTTCAGCCCCTTGGTATACAATATTCAATGCAGGAAGAGAAGGGCACTTATCTTTAGAATGTATTTCTTCACAAGCCGATCAAACCTCTATAACATTCAATGGACATTAATTTTTGGGTTGCCTTCTAGTGCATCTAGGGAAAAAGATAACTAAGGCTCTCTTAGCTTCCTCCTGCATCCTCTTGATCTGCATGGTGTTCATTTGCAGAGAAAGTGTGTGCAACATTTCACATTTAAAGTCTTCCAACATGTTTCCAATTTCACTCTTGATAGATGTGTTGAAGGATGAGGAACTAACCAAAGCTTGACTATCCCTACCCTTCTTCTGGAAGCCCTAGAATGGTTTTTGAAAACTACCTTGATATCATCATAAGGTAGCTAATAAATTTCCCCTCCAGACAACATGTCTAGGGTTTCACAAATGTCCTCCCTGCTTCCTCTAAAAAGGATTTAGGATCAAGGGTGCATTTGGCCCTTTTGTAACTGAGTTGGCACCTTTCCTCATAATCTTCCAAGGATTCATCATGTCAAAAGGCCATTCTAAAGATTTCATCTTTGGTGACTTTGGACATACAATAATACTTGTACTTGTTGTTGAAGGCTTGCTGCATTTGAGCCTAGGTGGTGATGTTGTCCCCAAGTAAACCCATGAACTAGTGTAAGGTTACATCCTTAAGGGTGGATGGGTACAACTTCAACTTCTGGTCATCTGAGGTATAATCATAAGTTCTCCAAATGACAACAAACTCAAACAAAAAGGTATCATGGTCCTCCGAGGTTAAGCCATGGAAGTGAGGAAGGGAAGAGGGGTTTATGTTTTTCATCCTATCATCTCCATTAGTATCTCTAATGAGAAAAGAACCCTCATTTATGTTTTCAGTCCCATTTCTATTTCCAGCCATGGTGTAAGTGTGTGGAATGGTTTCTTCTTATTATTCTGTAATAGGCTCTTCAAATATCTCTGGTTGTTCACCTAATGGGTCCTCTAATTCCCCAACAGTAAGAGAGGGAAGCTGATAGTCACTGAAGAAGAGGGAAGGTTGATTGTTTGATGGTGTGGGGTATTTGGCAAGAATTTCCCAAAATTGTCTCTACTCCTACAAGGCATGAAATACTTTTTTTTTATGTGATTTTTAGAATTAATTATAAAACAGAAAGGAAAACATAATAACATATACATATTGAATGCAAATTAGACACCTCCCCGACAATGACGCCAAAAGGTAATGAGCCTCAGTTTTGCAGCAAAAATGTTGCAACTCATAGGGCTACCAACTTTAATTTACACTAGTAGAAAATGACTAAATAATTACTTAAAAAACAACTAAAATTTGCATATAAACTACTATTTTTTGGTCGGTGACCAATAGTAGTTAATTTACAGTGTCTTATAATGCGACCAACTTTTAGTTGTTTTTAGCTTAATCATTAATTGGCTGTCTCAATTTTATTGTCTAGTAATATATTTAGTCATTAATTTGGTCATTAATTTAGACATTAATTTAGTCATTGATTTGGTCATTAATTGTCACAATTAATGACTAAATATACAACAAATATATTACTAAAAGATCACCCAAAAAAACCAATTAATGACCAAAATGTTAGTCGTGTTATAAGATACTGTAAATTAGCTAATAATAGTCGTATATATGCAAAATTTAGTCGTCGTTTGTAATAAAAAATTTATCATTTGCATTAGCCATTTATATTTTTTGGTAGTATCATATTCATATATAAATTACTACTTTATTAGTTTATATTCATTTCATTTATTTTCATTAACAATCGTTATAAGCAAATAACTTAGTCGTATATTTATTTTATGTGTTCATCATTAATAAACATAAACTACTAGTTTAGCATTTTTAGATTGATTTTCTGTTTTCATTATTAATCAACATAAATTAATTAGTATGATTTTGCAACTAAATTAAAATAAAAAATAGCATACAATGTACATATTCATATAATATGAAAACACAAAGTCACATATGTTAATTACAATCCTAAGTAATATCAAGTGAAACTATAAATAATTCCAACCACATAAAGTATATTATATAAAATGTCAAGTATTACAATATGAGTTTCCAACTTAATATTGGTTGGAGTACAATTTACACATGAAATATTGTTTCATTACCTTAAAACATTATCATTTTGTTGCCAACGCATTGCAGGTGAATTCACCAACTCTGAAAATTTGACCATTATGTATGTCTTATGCGGGATATTGGCTCTATGGGTACCACTAGACCAATGCTCTTCCCTTTCTCTTTAATTTTCATTTTGTCGTTCTAGTGTTATAGTTCTCCTCTTTCTTCAATTCCTGCTTCTTACCAGCAATATTGAGTTCCTTTCCTGAAAAAAAAAGATACATTGCAAAGTATAAGACATGAAAGTCGATGAACATTGAAATATAAACTAAAGTAGGCTATAAAATATTTATACAATATATACCTTAACATTAGCAATATTGTTAATGTTATTTTTCCGCATAAAAGCAAGAAACTCGAACATGTTTTCTTTAGTTGGGAAATAATGACCACTATGTGGCCAGATGACCTATATAAAAAAAGAAAATAAAACGTCACCATAGAATAAATTTTGTACCTACTATGTTCTCAGTGTACAACATTTTTTCATGAAATGTTATCTTCAACTAAAGTAATAAATGCAAATAGACGCACACATTTCTATCCCAATATTTTGAATTGCCATGCTTATTGTACATTACAATTTTGATTTTATCCAACATAATCAAACACAACGGAGCTAGCAATTTCTATTAAGAATGTTTCATGCTTCACTTTTGTAGATGTATCATTTCCTCTAGTTATCTTTAAGAAGTAGTGACACTTCCACAATAAAACTGGTCAATAGAAATCTAATGGGTGGAGCAAAGTATTGTTGACACAAGATTACAACAATAAAGTAGAAAATAATAAGAAAAAACTTTATCATTTGTGATACTAACTGGGAATATATCTTGAACATAGTAATCTTAAATTGTTAGCCTACCATTCCGAGAGAAAAGGAATCCAATTCCCATAAGCCAACAAATTATGTATGCCCCTTGTTTTCCCTGTAATTAATTGAGCAAGATTAGCACATGCAATTTCCATTTAAAATCTATAAAATGATTCTATAAATATTCAAAGCAAAATAAATGTTACTCATTCATTTTTCTCTAATGCACACAAAACTAAATATGCTAACATGTTTTTGAGCTGGAGAGTTATGTAATTCATTTGTCCAAAATCATTGCTTATTGTCATGACTACTTTTTTTTAATGATCATGCAATGGGCCTATATAATATTTGATCAAAAAACATATTTTTCAAAATATATTCCATCTTTCTAATTCAAAGTAAATTTTCTTCGAGTTTATGGCGTTCAAACAAACTGAAATCGTTTTCCTTTAACAAGTCATTGTTGTAATATATTACTAAACGAGCAGCTATGTAATGAAGTTATTAGTGGTGGAATACTAATAAATCAAAAATACATGAAAGAAACAACACCACTATGTCCTAGGAATGCCAAGTCGTTATCCTCTTGGTTGGAAATATTACTTCATGAAAACGACATATTTGACAAAGAACGTTTCTGAAACTAACCAACGCTAGTGTATCCAGCAACAACGACATTTCTATTGGCATGCCCTCAAAATGTGTGGAAGTATCAAACATGTGTCTTGCACTTCCCTATACACACTCCTCTTTGTTCGTGTCTTCATATGAAGCCCTCAAGATCGATACTCTTGCAAGTACTGCTACAAAGTTCTGGCTCTAAAGGCACTCATATTTCAAATAGATGAATGTACTGTATCTTGGTTCTAAATGATAGATACACTGATGGAAGAATCTGCTAATCCTAAGCTCGATTATATGTCTCTATGAAATGGCATTAAGGAAAATGTTTACATAAATCTTTAGGTCCAACTCAACATAGACAAAGAAACAAGATCTATCAAGAATTGATCATTATTCTTGATCATTTGTGTGTACTACCATGCATAGAGAAATACATAAACAAATATGATGAATCCTAAATAAATATAATGTGGTCATCTCCCTCCACTTCAAAATTATACCTTGTAAAGTTGTGATCGCAAAGAAAAATGATAAGGAAAGAAAAATGCTTGCTACCAGAAATGAAAATGATTTCAAAATGAAACAAATATTTTCAATTGAAAACCTACATCATCAAATATATTATATACAACTTTCATTAAATATGCATAGAAGTGAAAAGTGATAAGGAGAAACTACTTATTCGCCAAACCATGAGATGACAAATATTCTTCATTTTTTGTGATGCGTTCTCTACGAACATGCTCGTATTCTATCATATCTTCATCATTGCTGATATCATTTTTACGTTTCAACCCCTTGTTCATAGTATTTATGTCCTACATTTCACATTTAAAGAAAAACTATTAGTGCATGGACAAACAACAACTATACAATATATCTATTCTACAATCATGTATTATGATCAATTAAAATGAATTAACCTTAAACTGATAATGAGAATGAATCAACATCATGGTAACTTCAAAAACTAACCATAATGGGAGGTGTTCCTATTATATTATCAAAACCTTTCTTCAACACACTGCTACTATCATAACATCAGTGGAGACCTATTACGATGAATTGAGGTAATTCTAGCACCACAGATTTATGGTGAACCCTATTAAACTATGGCAGTTAGTATTTCCACTTAAATAACCTTGAATTTGAATATTTATAAATTAAATGTTAATCACAACTTGGATTGTAATCCCTCATAAAAAACTCTTAATCTGTAACTATTGAAATAGAAAGAAAAATGAGACATGAACCATAACATATTATGTTGATTTTTATTCTGGTTATTTCCTTTGAACTATGTTGCTAATATGTTGGTAGAAGGGACACTTCAATCAGTATCAACACATATCTAGAAGTAATGGATATTCAATGAAAATATAGGAAAATGTTAAAATCATGCATATATTTTTTTTAATGAATTTTTTTTTGTAACATTTGCATAAATTTATCACATAATAGAAACATATCATATTGCAATTGGGAATGAATATTGGTTGTCCCAACCATTATAACATTATTGAATCTATTATATGTGTACTAGTGCTAGCACCATATAGCTTAGGTGAAGAGCTCCTGAACCATATTAAGACTTTGAGCCCTTAGTAAATAGAGACTTACATTGAGCTTTGAGGTTTGCAAACTGAAAATCAAATATCCCTTAGTAAATAGATACACATTCCCCAATTTAACAAATAAAATAACATTAGAAGCTTCTAGTTTTACATGTTGACTTTCATAATCTAACCCTTAAAATAAAAAATTACAAGTTTTTCCTAAATAATAAAACCAACAATAAAAGTTAGAATAAATATTGAAGTTAACGTAACTTCATGTAAGCAATTTCATTGATGGATCTAGTAATCCTCTTTAAGATAAATTGAATCACTTCATGCTACAATAGAGTTACTGGGAGGACTTGATTTGGAGTGAAGATTTTGAGAGGCGGGAACTGTGCTCTGCTACCAGCTATGGCGATCACTACTTTTCTGTTCACAGGGACCTTCCCCTAGGCACAAAAACGATTATTCGAAGGTGGTCGTATGTCGGTAGACTTTCCATCTCGCCTGGGAATCGAGCCATGTCTGGAAGAGGTAACATTTCGATTTATTCATATACAAATTGGGTTTTTTTGGCTTAGATGACACCTGCCTGCTCTTGGTCTCCTCGCCAGGGACTATGTCCTCTTGTACACTTTGCCTGAGAGTCTTCCATGTTATCTCCTGCCACTGATGGGTTGGACGGTGGCTTGGGCGCAGGGATCGCCGCATTTTGTTTCTGACCTTCCACTTTTTGTCCTGCAATCGCCCCCCTCTGTCATATGTTTTAATACCAACAGGCTACTGTGTGCGTGGTCACGGGAAGTTGGTCCTACTGCGTCCGATCTCCATTCTGCTCTAGATATTTCCTGCGCTCGAGAAAGGGAGCAGTCTCTAGCAGGTCACTTTTATCTAGGTGCTTTGACAGAGTACACAAATAATGACCCTAAAAAACCAAATCTGGAAGTAGCAAGAAGCAGAAAATATATAAAAACCTGGGGTGCAGAGAGGTTTGAAGGAAGTTTGCCCATTTCAACGGTTTGTAGCCCCAAAATGACTGATTCATTTTGTGTGGTTGAAGAATGGATTACAATCTTCGTCAAAAAGATAGGGGGCATCCATCATTGTATGAGGCTCAGAAAGGGGTTGAATATACAAGAGCTAAAGAAGGAAATACAAAACCAAATTGGGACCCCCACCATTTACCAAAACCTGATTTTCTCTGGTCGCAGTCTACCGGACCTCCTCTCTCTTTAGGAATATGGTATCAACAATGATTCAACCATTTTCCTGAATCTGCGTCTGCGTGGAGGATGCAATGGAGACAACTCAAAAAACATTGGCTCTTTTCGAGATGTAGTAAAGGGAAAAGGAAAAATGCAGTAGAAATCAACTCCAGCACCAAAGTTACCAGGTCCCTATATAGTGGAACAAAAAATGGAATCCCCAATGCTCCAAGTACAACTACCAGAGGTAACTGAATTACATACTGAATTATCCAATAATGTTGTTCTTTCTAGATTCAATGGTTTCTGGCCAAAATCCGATGCTCTGTATCATTGGATTTACTCCACATGGTCAACAAACTGTGATATACATTTATGCTCAAAGGGATTTTTCATTGTTAGCTTCAGCACATACCAAGAACGAGACAATATTATCAATCAAGGGCCCTGGTTTTGGGGCAACGCTGGCCTCTTCATCATTCCTTGGTTTGATGAATTTGATGCAAACACTATGAAAATTTATACAATGCCTGTTTGGGTGAGGCTCCATAACCTCCCTCTACACTTTTGGCATTACAAAGTTTTATCAGCCATAGGGAACTCCCTGGGGAAATTCCTAAAAATAGATGAAGACATAGTTAGCAAAGGAATCACCACTTTTGCCAGAATTTGTGTAGAGGTGGACCTGAGCCAGGGACTTCCTGACCACATCACACTGAACTACAACAATACATTGAGGACTCAACCGCTTGACTATGAGAATATTGCTTTCAAATGCCGCAATTGCCTGCAAACTAGACACCTCCAATACAATTTCCCACTGGTCAGAAAGGACTCCAAGGGAAAAAACAAACAACAAAAAAAGCCTAAAGGCTGGCAGCAGACTGACCAGATGGAATATGAGGAGGACGTGAAGTCAGAACATCTAGAGAACCAAATGGAAACTGGTATTTTCCCGGGACAGAAACGTAATCAGGATGAAACTACCCCAGATACTCATATGGAGCCAAATAATATACAACAACATCAAGAATCTCAGCTGGAAGTAAGCGGAATAAAAATAAGTCATGGATCGGAAGGATCTAAATCCGACAAGGGTCTACCATTGAACACACTGGAAAACCAGCTGTCCATTATTTCACCCACTTCTGAATCGCAGGGTTGGAGGAGGGTGGAGAAGCAAAAGGGCATAAAAGCATAGGTCTGTTGATATTTATAATTGCTTTTTATTGTAACTTTTTGTCCATTTCATGGACAACCTTCTCCAAATGATTATAGCATCTACAACATGTAATTTTATCATATGAATAAAATAATGGATTTTTTCCCCGAAAAAGAAAAAAAATAGAGTTACTAGAATGAGACAAAATTGACACAGAGAAAAATGAATGATAAATTTCACACAAAGTTTAGTACAACCATTTTGCTAATCCCATGGCCAAAACAATAAAATCCATTTGCATAGTGAAAAATTATGCCATAAAGTCAAGGTGATAAATCATCATCGTGATCATTTGCATGGTCATCAAGACCTCAATCTTGATAACTTGTGTATACATGTCATAAATTCAAGGCGATAAATCATCATCGTGATCATTTGGATGGTCATCAAGATCATAATCCTGATCACTGGTGTATACATCTGCTTGATTTTCTTCATTGTCCTCATACATTATATTGCCTTGACCATGCATTATGTTTTCTATCTCAGTCTCTTCATTGGGAATCAAAGTTTCATCTTCAAATACTCTATCACCATCTTCATTTCCTTCCTCCAATGTTTCTTGTAAACTATTACATTGCCCATCAACCATTATATCAACATATTCCATGAATTTCCTTTTTGAGCGAGGATCTATTTGAATGACATACGACCATCCTAAGCTTGTTACATCATCAATTAAAAATGACTGGTTAACTTGATTAGGGGAAACATATGGCTCATTGGTCTTCAGTAAAATTTGGCGTGTATTTGCACGTACAAATCCATACTCATCACGTTGGATTGCATATGGCTTGATCCATTTACATTTTAATAATATAGGACTAGTTTCACCATAATCAACGTGAATAATTTCTTGTATGAATCCAACATACAAGTTCTTTTCAATGTTGTGATGAAATTCAACACTAACAATACAATCAAAATTTGCCTTTTTGTGTCCCTTTCTTCCACTCTTAAATGAGTACCATAGGACCACATCCCACTGAAAGAAGAAGCCCATGTACTTGGAGGTAGTAAAAGCTCAATTTCCTCCTTCGTCATATTTTGACCTTCTTCTCGTCCATCATTAATTGCATCAACAATCCAATCATAAAATTTTGGAAAAGAACAATCTCCAATATTCAAATCTTGAAGAGTACGCTTTTGAGATGGACGAATCCATGTTTGAATCTATTCTTCGTATATTATGCATAGAATATGAATAGTAAGAGTGATAATGATTTAACTATTAAATGAAATTAAATAAATAAATTATCATGTAAATATATCTTACCTACGCCACTTATCGAATGATGATGTGTTTTGAAGAACATAGGCATGCATGGAAATTCTTTCCTCATTTGATATCTTGAAGTGATGTCCATTTCCTTCTAATACTTCACTTGCAACTCTCTGGTCGTCATCATCATCCCATACACGCGGATCAACATTTCTAAAATCCTTCATATATTTTGTGCAAAATCATATGGCCTCTTGCATTAAATATCCCTCACAAATGCTACCTTCTGGTTTTGCCTTATACGAACAAACTTTTCCAGAACTTTCATGTATCTTTCTATAGGATACATCCATATTGTCCTTATTGGGCCACAATGCTCTAGTTCATGTTCTAGATGTATAAGAAGATGCATAGAAATATTGAATATTGCTGGTGGAAATTCTCATTCCAATCAGCAGAGGACTTCAACAACCTCTCCCCTCAAATTATCAAAGTTTGAAGGATCTAGAACATGCAAACTCATTATTTTTAATATTAGGACCAACATTATAATTGCCAATCTTGGTCCCTTTTCCAAACTTGAGATGACTGCAATAGGTAAAATATCCTCAATTATGACATAATAATCATGGGTCTTGAGGCTTCTTAAGCTATTATTGTCGGTTTGGCTTCTAATATTACTACTTACATATCCAGTAGGAAATCGAGTCTGAGACATCAACTTTAAGAATTGTGCACGTTGATCCTTTTTCCACACATAAGGAGCAATAGGTTTTATGTATTTTCCAATACCATATTTTTCAACCCAAAGATTTCGACGAATCTTTAGTTCTTGAAGGTCTAGGCGTGATGACATTGAATCATATGCACCAAAAAGTGTTTTTATAATAGAAAAAGCTATGTTTTACTTCGTATGCATAAAGTCAATGGTATGCCTAATGGTTATATGCTTAAAGTATGGAAATTTATAGAATATGCACTCTTTTAACACCACTATCATTAAGTGGACCATTTTTACTACCACAAATGCCACCATTTTCAATGAATTGCATTCTTTTTTCTCCATTCTCAATAATGTAATCACTTGTTATTTCCAATGGTTCTTCATGATTCTTTTCCTTACCATTGAAAAATGACTTTTGTCGACGATATGGATGCTCCATTTTGAGGTAATCATGATGTCCCCAATAAATACACTTGTGCAAACTACTTGAATGCCTCACAAAACCCTTAAATATGCAAGCTGAACATCCATGGTATCCATGAACATTGAGACCAGTCAAAGTCCCCTATGCAGGAAGATCATGGATTGTAAACAATAAAGAATCTCTTAAAGTGAATTGAATTGAATTGCCATCATTTAAAATTTGAATTGCTTCAATTCCTTTCCACAATTCCACTGGCTCTTCAAATAATGGCTCTAAATAAATATCAATTGTATTTGAAGTCATACTTCTTTTCCCTGGTATAATCAATGACAACATCAAGAAAGATGGTTTGGTTTCTAACCATGGAGGCAAGTTATAATTTATTAAAAATACTAGCCAATTTGACCATTTAGTGCTTTGATCTGAGAAAGGGTTCACCCCATTTAGAGCTAAACCCAACCTTATATTGTGAGGACCTTGGGCAAAATCAGGTGATTTGTTGTCAAAATCCTTCCAAATCTTAGAATCAGACACAAATTGTTGTTTTCCATTTGTACTCTTATTTTGGGCATGCCATTGCATTAGATCACTAATGTCTCGACGTTTTCACATTCGAGGCAATAGTGGGATTAGTGGAAAGTGACGAAGAACCCTTCTTGGAACTGAATTTGATTTCAACCCTAGTCTATACCTCCCTTCTTTACATTTTGGACATTCAGTCTCACTTGCAATATTTTTGTGAAATAATACACAACCATTCACACATGTGTGGATATTTTCATACCCTAATCCTAGCTTAGTGATTTTCACTTTACATGATCTTCATTTTGTTGGCAATGTGGAGTCAGGTGGTAACAACCGTTGTAAAAATGCCAATAACTCATCAACACTCTCATTTTTCCAACCATGCACCACTTGCAAGTTAAGAATTAAACGGATTGTTGTTAAATTACTTAAATTGCAAGTACCATGCACATCTTTTAAAGCCTCCTCCATCAACTTCTGTCATTCATCCTTGAAACCCTCATTCAACATTCTATCAACTTCAATCCCTTCATCAAAGGTTCCTACCTTTTCATTTGTGTTTGTTGCATCTTCATCTATGTCAAGTGCCTCTACATATCTCATGCTATGCAATTTTATCCTATCTGCATAACAATTTTGAGGGAAATGGCTTATACTGCTATGCCCATATTTTAGCATATGTTGAAAAATCACACTTCTTTTTCTCATCTTCCCACCATGACAATCATTACATGGACATGCATATTTAAGCAAGCCCTTCTCATCAACTTTTCTCTCATATGTGCATGGTAATCATCCATTTTCAAAATTTGGTGTTGACTCATATTCAATTTTCCGCATTCAAAGATTAAACTGATATGTTAACTCTTTACTTTCTGTTAGCTCCAGCCTTCGCAGCCTGTCACCAGGGATCAACAAGAGCTCTTACTATGTCTGGTTTTATTAGATGTTTTGCACATGGTTTTCAGCACAAAACATGTCACACATGTGTCCATAAGAAGAATATTGGAAAAACATTTCCAACTATATATCACACTCCCATAACAGGTTCCTGGATTAGAAGAAATGAAAGAGTGATTCTTGGTTATGCATCTTTTGAGGTCAGTTGCTGCACAGTGACAAGTTTAGTACGAAAATCCGTTTCTAAAATAACGGTAAGGAATTTTCCAAAAGTGAAAGAGGTTTTTGTTCATAACATACCAAATAAAAAAAACCTCCTTCAGTTTATACACATGTGCTACTATGTGGGAGATATACAGTGATATTTGGAGCCTACATTAAAACAATGCAAATTTTTCATATTTTTTACTATTTTAGTCATTTTAGTGCAGGGCCATTTTACAACTGATGAAAATTAATTTTGCAAAACCCAAGGAGGTTTCTGTTAAGAACGAGCCATATAACACAAAAATATTTCAGTTTATTCGCGGGTGTCATGGATTGGGATATGTGACTAGATCTTTACAGCTCATTTTCACATATTTAAATTTTTAATGATTTTTGTTTTTAGAGATGACTTTGTGGAACAGATTTCGAGCTACTGGAAACAAATTTCCCAAATTTGAGAGAGGTTTTTCTCCAAACTGACCTTGTCTACAAAAACCTCTTTCATGTTTGTAACAGGTGCTACGGTTTAGGAGGTATGAGTTCAACACCTATTTTCAGCAATTCGGCCCAAGTTTAATGTAACTAAAGATATTTTGAAGAAAATGGTTGAGCTCAATCCCTTAGTACAAGGATGAGAAAATGTGTATATTTTATGAATTTCATAGTGTAGGGGTTGGATTTTGGTATAAGGTTGGACTCTTGAGAAAGCCCTGAGCTTCATTGTACACTCATATTAGTATTTTGGCTAAGGAATTGAGACCAGGGTTTGCAGCACTCTTTGGGATCCATGTGGCAATTTGTCTTGGTACAGTGCTTTCTTTTGTAATTGTGCATTTTCTTATGTTTTTATGTATGCCATTCTCTATCTTGTTTCTTCTTAACTAAACAAACAAGAGTGTAAGTAGAATCCATTGAAGTTGTAGTGCTCTACTTGAGGTTTGCTTTAGTTTTTTGATGCTTTTCGCTGTTTGGAGAGGATCCATGACTTACCTTGCCCTCTTTAGCTCCTCAACTATCTAATATTTCCATCTCATTCAATTTCAAGTGCCAAAAACAATTGCCTACCTTGCCCCATTGAGACCTCTGCAAGACTGAGCCTCATCCCCACACCCAAAATCTGCCTTCTCATCTGAGTCAACAAAATCATTATTTTATTCAATCAAACTCTTGCGGAAATATACCTAGCCTAAGATTAGTAGTTAAATCAGTCATCTCAAGCCTTTAGCGATTATAATTTTCTAAGATTGACCTAGAGAGAGCCCTCTCCTGACCTGGTAGGGCTAGCTACCAAGCTGAGCGTGGTTTGATGTTGGCCCTGGATCCTACTTTTTCAGCCTGAGGTAAATCTAGGCTCTAACACTTTCAACTCTTTTCAAAACTTTGCTTGTAAAAGAGAAGTTTCGTCTCCCATTTGAGCACAAATTTCAATTGTGCAAACATTTTAAAAACAACATATAGGAAGACAAGACTACACATTTTTTACCGGTGTGAACACACCCATACACAACAATCACATAGTCAAACAACAAAAGAAAGTCATATTTGAGAGAAATCCTATGGGTCAGCACTTGTTTGAGGAGATTTTTTTTTTTTGTATTTACCCCTTTTGAATGCAGATCTACCAGCATGACAACAAATTTTTTTGGTTAATATACTAGCATTCTTAAGGGCACATCCCTTGCGGCCATATTTAAACACTTGTCACGCGGAATGATTCGATCTTGCGGACAAGATAGACCTTCCTAGAATCTAAAGAAGACCTAATGACAAGCAAACCAGCCAGACACTATCTTTCCCTAAATGTGCTTTTATAAATAATGGTAAACAAGTGTGTTTAAGGCCTACCTTATGTCCAACGCAATTTTGAGCATGCCTTCGCTCCTTTGATTCAAGTGAGTTCCTTTGTCGCAAACCTGCAAACACAAACAAGGAAAACAATTAAATAGCACCTGAATAACCAGTATTATAAAACATATTTAACATGAAAGTCAAGGAGTCCATGAAACAAATAACATGAGATACTTGTTGAGAAAAATGAGCCTGATTGTATTAATTCAAAAGAAGAAGAACTTTACAACCTTTGCCTTGACGCTGTAAAAGCTCCTCCCAGGGTCCAACAAGAAGTCTCCTCTACTTTGACAAGCTTCACTCACTCCCCAATGAAGCCAAAAAGGTATGTGATCTCTCCTCTTAAGCTCAAATAGGAAGTCTTGATTTCACTAGCATTTACCCTCAAAAGTTCACCTTCTAACCTCCCTGGCCACTGACCCAATGCCTCAATTTATAGTGCAATGGAGATCAGTTACCAGCTCCTCCTTCAAAGGGATAGAGTCCTCCTTCAAAGGGATAGCTCCTATCAACAAGGGATTAGTTCCTCCTATGATGGGATGCATGAACCACTTGGAGCAAACAATCCACGTAACAAATGCTTCCAGAAAACTCTAGAATTAACCCAAGATGAGTTTTTTAAGATAAATATTGTGCCTTTTGACTTTTACAGGGGTACACACCCTCGCCTTTACATACAGAACATATAAGTACGCAGATAACTTGAACAAAAGGTGCGAGCATGCAGGCAAAAGTAAGAGAAAGTGCCGAACTAGAGTTACATTGCTTTTTTGATGTCTTTCTCTCATTTCTCAAGCTTGTTTTGAAGAGCTGAGGTTTAAGACTTGCTTAGGAAGCTGGTATAGGTAATGATAGGCCTACACCGACTGCAAATAATCAAGGTGACGATATTTTTGTGTAACATTACGCTTGCAGAATGGAGATTGCAAAAAAGAAATGATAATCTACGCTTGCAGAATTGAAATTGCGGAATTGAAATGCTAATATATGAAAGCAAGAAATGTCTACTTTACTTTTGCGGAAAGGAAATTGCAGAATGGAAATGAAATAAACGACTTAGCAGAAGGTTGTAGGAGAAAATAGAAGAAAAACAGCAATCACCAATACTTTGACGCTTCCCCAGCAACGACGCCAAAAAGATGGTGGGCTCCAGTATTGCAGCAATAATGCGGCAACTCCTGGAACTCCCTTCTTTAATTTTATCAACTCGGTAGTTCATAACAAACTTGGAAGCGACAGTGCTCTATGCGCAAGTACTATCTCTTGTCGCAGTTGTCACTTGGTCAGTTGGCACAAGCCCGCTAGGGGCTTAAGCCAACTTCTATGAGCTCTTAGAAGAAGCTTTTTAACTGATGGATGAAAGCTAACTCAAAGGAAGCTAATCTACTTGCGGAAAGAAACTGAAAGCCAAAAAGAAACGCAAACCCTAACAAACCCTAATTCTACCAGCTAGTCCTAGTGATGCAAGAAAGAGGATGCAAGCTACTCGAAGGAATGCCATTTACTTCTAGGAAGGTAAAATGCATGTGTCTAAGTTATCACTATCTGAAGAAAACATCTTTTTGTATTTTTGAATAAGTTGTTAGAATTATCATGCATGTTCTTTTAATTGTTTTTGACCGTGCAGAGGTGGATCAAGGAGGATAAATGCTTGGAAGAGGTCAGGAAGGTTCGGAGAGGGCCTAAGGGGTCCCTAACATCCTTCTAGAGAGTTTCACAGAGTTTGGCTATCAAGAAACCTCATTCATGAGCTTCTACAGGAAGTCTGCAGGGGTTCTACAGGATGTTCAGAAATTTCTACAGGATGTTCTATAATTTTTCTACAGGATGTTCAAAAATGCGATTTTGGAGCATGGATGGAGGGAAAAGGATGGAGGAATGGGTATGGAGGTGAAATAGGGGTGTGAAGAGGTCCAATACTTGGGGAATGGAGCTAAGGAGTGGCAAGGATGGTGGGATTTGTTCAAGGAAGACTGAAGCAATGTCGCACAAAAATTAGGGTTTTGGGAGCAAATGGCAAACGTGAGGCAAGGATTCTAAGTAGAGGGTGGAGTGGATGGTGCTGATGGAGAATAAGCAAATGAAGAAGTGGTACAGGTGCTCTGCAAGTTGTTTTTCCAATCTAAACCAACAAAGACTTGTAAATTCAAAGACCTAGTTACGTTGACCTAATATGCTAGCTGCCAGTAAAGAGAATGAATAGAAGTGTGACCTACAATGAAACCATGTATTTTATCTCATGCAACTAAGAAAATGAAAGTCTAAACTTGTAACCAACTTCTACACATGAAAATCAAACACTAGTGATTACATGGCAAAGCAAAATCAGTGTTTTTGTGGGCAGCAAAGTCATCCTAGTCACAGCTCCTGATCCCACTGAGGGAGAGGTGAAACCATAGATGTTTGATGGCCCTTTTCTTGAAGATTTTTGTGTTAAAAACCTATCAACTAAATCTGAGCATGAAAAGCTATTTTACTCATCCAAAACAACCTAAATAACAAAACAAGATTTAAATCTAAATAGCAGATTTTATTCTAAGAATGCAGCAAAGACACATGAAAGTAAACAAAGGAAGTACTGGGCGCTTGAGATGGGCTCAACCCCAAGAGCTACAGCCTCCTAAGAGAGATTTAGAGCTGGTGCAAACCTGGATTCATCTTTATTGATCAAAAGAAATGTTACATTCCAAAAACTGTCCATAAGGAGAACTTGAAAATGTGCTGAAAGCAAAGCTAATCTACTGCCTAAAAATTGAACTACAAAATGACTACAAAATGAATACAAAATGACTAACTACTGGCTATCTACTGGCTAATCAAAATGACTAACTACCAGCTAACCAAAATGAGGCCCTAAGCCCTCTTATTTATACAAATTGAGGACCCCAATAGTCCTCCTAAACTTTAGGGACTCGGATGCCAAAACTTGTAGTTAACAGCAGTCCTACTTGACTTTCTTGGCTGCCCTTGTGCTAATTGATTGGGTGGCCCTTGAACTCCGAGCTGATGGTGGATAATTCGAGGTAAGGGCCCATAAATGAAGGGGACACCTTCCTACAAATCCTCTCCCTTGTTCTCCCACGAACTTGGCTGCCAAGTGCTCATTAAAACCCTCAATTTTGTCTCCAAATTGACCAAAAAGGCTACACAAAGCACACATTAGACTTGTTGGCATAATGACTAACACAATTCACTCTATTAGCATAAATATAATAAAAAACATGCAATAAACTAATGCGAATGGCGGATTAAGTTGAATTAGTAGGTTGAATGAGTCCATATAACTATCCATTTTTGGGGCTCATCAGTTGTGACGAAGGTTGTCTCAATATGAATATCAACCATAGTCCAATGTCACATTGTGAGAAATATTTTCTCAATGTGAAAATCAATCATGGTCAACCATGCTGAATAACCATGGTCACATTTTGGAAAAAAATATTTCATGTTCCTACCTCACATTTCAAAAACCATGTTCATCTATGGTCAACCATGGTACAATGTTGCATTGTGGCAAATATTGTCTCAATATTAAAATCAACCATGGTCAATCATGGTCCATCATGGTCAACCATGCTCCAATATCGCATTGTGACAAAGATTGTCTCAATATGAAAAATAATAATCATTGTCATCATGGGAAATCATGGTCAACCATGGTCCAATGTCACATTGCAACAAATATTGCCTCAATATGAACATCAACCATCATTAACGATCATTAACCATGGCCCAACATTGCATTCTGAAAAAAATGTTTCAATATGAAAATCAACCATGGTCAATCATGGCCATCTGTGGTCAATAACGATGCACATTTATGGTAAACCATGGTCCAACACCTTATTGTGACAAAGATTGTCTCAATATGAAGATCAACCATGGTAAATCATGGTCAACTCGAGTTCAACATCCCATTTTGGTAAAAGTTCTCTCAATATGAAAACCAATGATGGTTAATCATGGTCCATCACCAGATTATGACAAATATTTTCTCAATATGAAAATCGATGATTCTAAACCATGCTCAACTAGGGTCCAAAGTCGCATTGTGACAAAGATTTTCTTAACATGAAAATAAAACATGGTCAACCATCATTAATCATTGTTAACCATGGTCGAAACCATGGTCACATTGTGACAAAGATTGTCTGAGGGTCCAACGTCAGGTCATGATAACCATGGTCATCCATGGTGAACGATGGTCAAATGTTGCATTGTGACAAAGATTGTTGGAATATGAAAATAAAACTTGGCCAACCAAGGTCCAACGACACATTGTGACAAAAATTCTCTCAATATGAAAATCAACTATGGTTAATGATGGTCCAACGTCGCATTGTGATAAAGATTGTGTCAATATGAAAACCAACAATGGTCAATCATGTTTTTTTAGGGTTTATAATATTTACCTTAGAGTTTATACTCCTTGGGTTTAGAATATTAATCCATTAGGTTTAATAATATTCCCTGGGATTTTGAGTATTGATCTCTTGGGATTATTAGTGCCTTGTGTTTATATTATCAATCTCTTGGGTTTATTAATCTAAGGGAGCATATTCTATGGATATAATATCATTGATAGCTTTTATAATATTAATACTAGGGTTTAATATAAGTCCCTTGTGTTTATAATCCTTTCGGTTTATAATATAAATTTCTTACATTTAAAATATTAATAATCACTTAGGTTTATAATATTAATCCCAAGGGTTTATCATATTAATCTCTTGAGTTCTTAATATTAATTCATTGGGGTTTTAATATTAATCCCTTGGGTTTATTAATCCCTTATGTTTATAATAATAATGCCTTGGGTTTATTAATATTAGGGTTTATATTCCTATGGTTTTATATTAATGATAGGGTTTAATGTTATTCCTTTGGGTTTATAGTACCTTGGGATTTAAATATATTTTTTTGTAAGTCAACATTCTATTCATTCAAAAAAAAAGATATGCATCTGATGCTTCAAAAAAACATGTGGTCACACCCTGACCAGGTTTGTTGACCAAAGTCTATAGAAGATGGGAAAAAAAAATACTAGTAGCATGTCCACAAACAAGAGGGCCATAGGCTTCAATAAACATAAAAAACATAAAGAAAACTAGAGGGCATATTAATTGTCTGAGATGACAGAAGTGTGTCCCCTTTTACAAAACCCAAGGAAAAGCAAAATTTGGACTCTGTTATACGTAGCAAACCATAATTCTCAAAAGAAAATCCATAAACCACAAGTTTTGTCATGCCTCCAATGCCAATTCTACCGTCGAGTAGGAAGCTAGGTGTAGCTCCACCACCATACCTCAGCAACAAAATGAAATCTCAGCTCCTCCCTCGTCCCACCTATCAATTCATCAACACTTCCCCTTCTCAAGGCATCTTGATTACTCACACGCCCCATATCTAATTTTGTTGTACACCATTACCTCAACTATATATGGAGAGGTGGCCAAGAGGTACGACCCTCTCCCACAACCCATTTGTCACTCTTCATGTGGCCCAATAGCCACGTTTGTTAGGTACCTATAATACTAGTGATGCCCCCATTAATATTGTAATTGTATCCCTTATTAATATTGTTCTGCCCCTATTGTCCCCATATTGTTATTACTGTGCCCCATAGAATCCCTCTATTGTTATTTTTGTGCCTTTATATTATTATTGTTAGGTCGGCTTGGGTATATTGTGACCCCTTAGACTCATATATATAGAAAGGAGGTTTTGTCATTTGAATCATCAAATAATTGTTCATTTATGTAATGTAAAGGAGGTTTCCCCTTCGAAGAGGCTGAATTATAAGGTGTTGATCTATCTTTTCTATATTTTTGTGAGCTGGTTTCATAACATTTGGTATCAGAGCTTTGGATTCTAGGGTTTCCCTGCTCCAAATAGGTCGTTGTGGAATTTTCGTTATAACTATTTTTTTGCGACGTTTCAGAAGTGAAAAAAAAAACCCATTTGAGACAAAATCGCATAGAACCTCGGGTCTGAATTTTAGATCTTTCCACGCTATACTTGTGGATGTATGATATGAGGAAGATGGTCTTTTTGCAGACTCCTGAATTACATTCCAAACAAGTGACCTAGGGAAAATTTTCATAACGTTCTCTCTGAGCAACGGATTGAAATTTTGTAAGAAGGTACAGAAAGAGGACATACTGTAGTTTCTTGTATATAGTTTTTAGAGCCAAAGGTCAAAATAGTGATACGTGGTACTTCATACAATTTCACTCTTATGGAAAGGTCTATAATTAGGTTGTCTTGGCAGATTGTGCATAACTCTTCCTTAGAGAATCCAATTTGGATCAGACTGGTGGCATTTGAAAGAGGACACAGAGGGCTACTATAGGTCGCAATTTCAGAACTAGATGATCTGAAATTATAGAGATACATCAGATTCAATATCAAGCTCCTACAAAGTGAAAAATGATGTGTATTTTTTTTTTTTTTTTTGCTTAAGCTTGGTTTGAAAAATTAGTTTGAAGGAATTCAAAGGGAATAGTAAAGCATTATTATCGGTAATTTATGCCCTGACGAAAGAAAATGCAAAGACCTAGTAAGCAACCTGAAAGATCTAGCATGACTCGTGAAGAAGAGGAAGAAATGCAACATGATATATCAAAATTACGAGACCAGGTGCAACAAGTGTCACTTGCACAAAAGGTAACAGAATCTAATATGGATGGTTTAAAGAAAGATGTAGCAGCTAGGATGGATGTTTTAAAGAAAGGTGTAGCAGCTAAGATGGATTGTTTAAAGAAGGGCGGGCCACCGGGGTGGCACGGGGCGAAGCTAAGATGGATGGCATGGAAGCTAAGATGAATTGCATGGAAGCTAAAATGGATGGCAGGGATGATAAGATGGAAGAATTGAAGATAAATATGAATAAGTTTCTATAGGAAATGGTCACCAATGGTTAAAGGGTAGTAAAGGAAACTCATGATGAGAAAGAAATAAATGTTAATCATGATTCCATAGACTCTAATGTTGGATCGAAGACCCACAATATTTCAAAAATTGATATGAGGAAGTTTGATGGCAAGGATCCCGCAACATGGATATTACAGATGGAGCAATTTTTTTGATCTCAATAATGTGCAAAACACACAAAAGGTATGTATTGCAACTTTATATTTGGAACCAAATTAGTTTGTATGGTATCAGTGGCTTTGCTCTCATAAAACAATTATCACTTGGGCAATTTTTAAAGAAGAATTGACCTCACATTATGAGGATACAAAAAGCAACACTTTTTTTAGCCAATTGATAAGTCTCAAACAAAAAGGTTCAATAATGGATCTCATTGAGGAGTTCCAAAAATTGAACATAAGGGTAAAAAAATTCTAGAGGAGCATAGGATTGATGTGTTCATAGGGAATTTAGAGGATAATATCCAACATGATATTTTCCTTTGTGAACCTGATTCATTAGAGGCAACATTTAGGTTAGCAAGAAAAATGGAAAGCAAAATTATGGCAACCAGGAAGCATGCCACTCACAACTATAAATATGGAAGTGTTGTTGCCCCTAGCCTTACACAACCCATAAGGTGGACACCACAACAATTGGAAGAAAAAAGAGAAAAAGGGCTTTGTTACAGTTGTGATAGCAAATACACTAAAGGTCATAAGTGTGCTGAGAAGAAATTATTCTACATAGATTGTGAAGAGGAAGCAGAAAAGGAGCAAGAAAGGTCAAAAGAAGAGGATACACTCCAGGAACAAAGGCTAGATAAAGAAGAAATGAATCCGACCATATCTTGTAATGCATTGGCTGGAATTACCACTCCTCAAACCTTTAATATAGAAGGAAAAATCAAGAAGAAAAAGGTAATAGTGTTGGCTGATTAAGGAAGTACCCACAATTTTTTTCAAAGATAGCAAAATAATTGAATTGCTTCTTATGTCCAGCACCAGAGTGTCAAGTGATGGTTTCAAATGGAGGAATGATAAATTTCTATGTAAAGTGCCATAATATCAAGCTATCCATGGCAGAATATGTGTTGGAAAGCCCAATGCTTTCCATTCCAATGGGAGGTGCTGATGTTGTACTAGGAGTCTAATGGCTACAATCCTTGGGTAAAACAGCTTTAAACTTCAAGAATGTTTCATGAAATTTTATGGGGAAGGAAAGGAAGTTGAATTAAGGGGTATTGCAGGTAAACGAGGAAAGATAATAAGCTCTAATGGTATGACAAAGCTTCTAAAAAAGGAACAACGAGGTGTAATTGCACAATTATTTTCGCTAGATATTTCCACATCGAAATCATCTATTTCTCCAGATCTCTAAAAAGTCTTGGACAATCATTCTAAGGTATTTGAGACTCCCAAAGGTCTCCCAACTATTCCTGATCATGATCATGCTATTAATTTGAATCGAGGAAGTGTTCCTCCAAACATCAGGCCGTACAGATATCCCTATGATGAAAAGAGTGAAATTGAGCGTATGGTCGCAAAAGTGCTTGAGGCTGGTATAATTCAACCTAGCCAAAGTTCTTTCTCTGCTCTAGTACTATTGGTGCACAAGAAGGATGGATCATGGTGCATGTGTCTGGATTATAGGGAGCTCAACAACCTCACTATTAAAGATAAGTCTCCCATTCCTGTCATTGATGAATTATTGGATGAATTGCATGGATCAATTTACTTCACCAATTTAGATATTCATTCAGGATATCATCAAATTAGAATGAAGAATCAAGACATTCTAAAAGCAACATTTAGAACTCATGAGGGTCACTATGAGTTTTTGGTCATGCCTTTTGGCCTTACCAGTGCACCTTCTACATTTCAACGTTTGATGAATTCCATTTTCAAACCCTTAGAAAATTTGTGTTAGTATTTTTTGATGATATACTAATCTACAAAAAGTCTTGGAAGGATCATGTTGAACACGTTGATAGGGTGCTACAACTATTGGAGGAGAAACAATTATATGCAAAAATATCCAAATGTTTCTTTGGAGTACAAGAGGTGGAATATTTGGGTCATATTGTATCTCATGAAGGATTTAAGGTAGACCCTAGCAAAATTAAAGAGATTAAGGAATGGTAAATCTCCACATCCATAAAGCATTTGCAAGGATTTCTCGGGTTGATAGGGTATTATCACAAGTTTGTTAAGAATTATGGGAAAATAGTAGCACCTCTAACAACATTGTTGAAGAAAGATGCATTTTTGTGGACTCCAGAAGCAACAAAGGCCTTCGAATATCTTAAAGAGGCAATGTGCCAAGCACCAGTCTTAGCTACACCAGACTTCACAAAAATATTTATTGTGGAATGTGATGCTTCAGGAAATGGAATTGGTGTTGTTTTAATGCAAGATGAAAGATCCATTGCTTTCAAAAATCATCTAATCAAGGGAAAGTATTTACACAAAGCTATTTATAAGAAGGAAATATTGGCAATACTACATACACTTATGAAATGGTGACCCTACCTAATCGGAAGACACTTCAAGGTAAAAACAGATCATGAGATCCTTAAATACTTTTTAGAACAAAGACTATGCTCTGAAGAACAACGAAAATGGGTCACAAAGATGTTGGGTTATGACTTTGAAATCATATAGAAAAAAGGGAAGCAAAATTTTGTGGTAGATGCACTCTCAAGAAAGGATGAGGATGTGGAAGCATTGTTGTGTGCCATTTCTATTATCCAACCAGATTGGATAAATGAAGTAAGGGAGGAATGGAAGAATGACGAAGAAGTGTGGGAACTTATTTGAAAGTTACAACAAGATTCCAGTACATCTAATACATTTAGATGGAAAAATGATCGTTATGGTACAAATATGGCTTATACCTCTGTAAGAATTCCCAACTCAAACAAAAGATTCTTCTGGAATTGCACGCTTCTCCCTTAGGAGGGAACTCAAGATTTATAAAAACTTACAGCAGGGTTAAGAGGGAATTTTTTTGGGATGGCCTTAAATCAGATATTCAAAATTTTGTGGCAGAATGTTTGGTATGCCAACAAAATAAAGCTGAAGCAATTAAGACACCAGGTCTATTACAACCTTTATCCATTCCAAGCCAACATTGGGAGGAGGTTTCAATGGATTTTATCACAGGTTTACCCAAGTCTGAGGGAAAGTGTGTCATCATGGTGGTAGTTGACAAACTTACCAAGTATGCACACTTTTCCACATTATCACATCCATTTAAAGCCAATAAAGTTTCTATGGCATTTATGGAAACAATTCAAAAGCTAATGGAAACCCAAAGATTATTGTAAGTGACAAAGATCCCATTTTTACATGAAATTTTTGGACAAAATTATTTTCTTGTCTTGGTACTCTGTTAGCTCATAGCTCATCTTATCATCCTCAATCTGATGGGCAAACAGAGATAGTAAAAAAATGTTTGGAAGGATACCTCCATTGCTTTGTATCTGATAAACAGACACAATGGGTCAAATGGTTGCCTCTTGATGAATGATGGTATAACACTTCCTTCCACACTGAAACAAAAATGACCCCATTTATGGCACGTTATGAATATCAGCCACCATCCATCACATAATATTTAAGAGAAAATTCTAAGGTTTATGTAGTGGAACATCACATCAAGCATCAACAACAAGTTCTCTAACTATTAAAGGATAGCCTCGTGCTGGCGCAAAATAGAATGAAACAACAGGAAAATCAACATCACAGTGAAAGAAGTTTTGATGTAGGTGATTGGTTATTTCTATGACATACAAATTGGAGCTTCATGCAGCTTCTCGAGTGCACCCAGTTTTCCATGTTTCATGTTTAAGAATGGTTATAGGTGACAAGTTCCCAGTTCAAACAATATTTCCAAAACTTGACGAGGAAGGAAAAATTATATTGGAACCAGAAGCAATCATAGAAACAAGAACTCGACAACTACGAAATCGATCCATTTCATAGTATCTCATCAAGTGGAAGAACTTATCCAAGGAAGATTCCACATGGGAGGATGATAATTTTATACAAAAGCATCCAGAACTACTCAAGCATTGAGGACAACACTTTTTCGAAGGAGAGGGGAATGTTAGGTCCCTATAATACTAGTGATACCCCCATTAATATTGTAGTTGTATCTCTTTTTAATATTGTTGTGCCCCTATTGTCCCCATATTGTTATTACTGTGCCCCATAGAATCCACCTGTTGTTATTTTTGTGCCTTTATGTTATTATTGTTAGGTCGGCTTGGTTATATTGTGACCCCTTAGACTCCTATATATAGAAAGCAGGTTTTTTCATTTGAATCATCCAAGAATTTTTCATTTATGTAATGTAAAGGAGGTTTCCCCCTCAAAGAGGCTAAATTCTAAGGCGTTGATCTATCTTTTCTATCTTTTTGTGATCTGGTTTCATAACAACGTTATTCTGAGTACTCACTCCCATTGGGGATCTTTGGTTTTAAATATTTACCCCTTGGTTTTATAATATCAATCCCTAGGTTTATAATATTAATGCTAGGGTTTAATGCTTATCTTAATGTTTATAATATTTATGTTAGGGTTTATTTCCAATGGGGTTATAATATTAATCCCTTAGGTCTCTGAAAAATATTTTCTCTGAACATGGAAATCAATCATAATCAACCATGGTCAATAATGATCGATCATGGCCAACATTAGTGAAACATGGTCGACCATGATCAATTATGGTCTACCATGATAAATTATGGTCTACCATGGTCCAATGCCACATTGTGGCAAATATTGTCTCTATGTGAATATCAACCATGTTCTATAACATTAATCCTAAGGTTTAATATAAATACCTTCGTTTTATAATTATGGTCAACCATGTTCCAATGCCACATTGTGACCAATATTTTCTTAATATGAAAATCAGCCATGCTCAATCATGGTGTACCATGGTCATACATCACATTGTGCCAAAAATTGTCTCAATAGGAAAATCAATGATGGTCAACCATGTTTGTTTTAGGGTTGATAATATTTTTCTTAGGGTTTATATAGTTTAGTCCTACAATATTAATCCCTTGGGTTTAATAATATTCCTTTCAATTTTTAGTATTAAATCCTTGGGTTTATTAATTTAAGGGTTCATATTCCTAGGGTATAATATTAATGATAGTGCTTATAATATTAATCATACATTTAGTATAAATCCATTGGGTTTATAATATAAATTCCTTGGGTTTATGATATTAGTAATCGCTTACGTTTATAATATTAATTAGATGGTTTATAATATTAATCTCTTGGGTCCTCTATATTAATCCCTTTGGTTTTAAATATTGA
>APFE030558127.1:101114-121478 GCA_000404065.3 Pinus taeda | reverse complement strand
TAATATTAATAATCTCTTGGAATTTTAATATTATTCCCAAGGGTTTTTAATATTAATGTGTTGGGTTTATCTATTTCTTAGGTTTTCCATATTAATAATTGCTTTGGTTTTTAATATTAATTCCTTTGGTTTATTAGTATTTTGTTGGGTTTTCAATATTTTTTCCATGGGTTTATTAATATTTGGGTTTATTATTTCCTTAGTTTATTGATCCTTTGATACTATAATATTAGTCTAATTGGTTTCTTAATTCCTTCAGTTTATAATATTAATAATCCCTTTGGTTTCTATGGATGCAGATGTTTAACAGGAAATTATTGAGGATTAGACAGGGGGGTGGCAGGCGACTAAGCCACATGGCCACCTGCATTCCTAGCTATGGTAATTTATGGCAAGCTACCATCAATCTGCAGGTGCCATTGCTCTGGTGCACAGGTCGAGACATTCTCTACAAGGTTAAGGCCATGGCCTCGGCAAACCTGCATACCTTCAGCCCTTCCCCTCTGAATTGCTTCTGCCCCCCTGATACTATGGAGACAAGCTCTCGCACGACAACAGGGACGCGTTGTTGGCTCCTGACCTGCAACGATTTGGGGGATGGCATATATATTTCTCAAAATGTTCACAGTGCTTTGGATTCTCCCCAGAATGACACTATCTCTCACTTGAATAGCTCTGTAAACTCCTGTACAAACTCTATGCTCGCTGCAAGCACGTTTGTCATCTCGGCCCTCACTAGTGAGCTCCATCCTCGCCACAGGACCAATGCCACATCTTCACCACTGGATGCACAACAGGCATGGCAGAAACCAAGGTAGAAATATTCACCCTCCCTCGCCACCACCTCCTGAGACAACGACCCCGTCGTCCAGCCCTTCCTCCACTACGTCCATAGGCCAATCCTCTGGCAGATATCCCACCACCCACAATAGAAGAGGTCGAGCCAAATCCTTTGGCGCTTGGAGAGTAAATGGTACAACCCAAACAACCAACCCCGCTGAGTCCCCTCATCAGTCGCATCACGTGACCCAATTTTGCTTCCACAGCAGCATGAACTGCCTTGACATCATCACCCCTATCACAGTGGCACTCAACAAAGAGACCCGCCCACAAGAGGCACAGACTTAGGACACAATTAAGGAGAAGGAAGATATCGACAAGCAGAAGACAGCCCAAGAGAAGCAGGCCACCAGCAAACAGAAGTGCTTGGATAGTAACTATGGTTCTAACAAATGCAAAGATGCCCATGATAACACTCAGCATGGTGAGGACATCCCTGATGACACGCACGTAGTCGGGGGCATTCCAAGTGGCACACATGAAATTGGGGGCATCTTTGATGACACGCAAGCAGCTAAGGATGATTGGGATGAGTACAGATGTCTCATTGTGGAAGAGCCTCCTCCACGAAACAACACCAAGTGGGTCCATGCAGCCAGGTTTCAATTCCCCACTCCTACTCTCAAGGGCTTTTTTAATGTTTTTTTTAAAGTATGTTGTCAATTTTGGAATATTCCACAAAAATCTCTTTTGGTTTTTGAGTTGTAATCCTTGCATGGGAAACACTTATCATCAATTTACTCAGACTGGTTTCCCCTCAGTGGGCAATCATGTTTCAGTTCTAAATTCCCAACATGATATAACTCTGTTGCAGCGCTGCAGAGGCCAGAGCCTCACTGTATTTTACTATTTTTATTAATAGAATTAGTATTATGTAGAAAAAAAAAAATTATTCCCTTTGGTTTATGATTCCTTGACTTCATAATATTATATTTTTTGATATTAATATTGTATTTGATATATAAATATACTAATTTATCATATTAGGTTTATAATATAACATATAATAATTTCATAACTATGACGCATATCAACCATATTTATTAATGTCGTCACGTAAGTTCAAATAAATAATATAAATATGTGAAGAGTGACCCTAACAAGGCCCCTATGTGATTCTCACGTGGATCATTATGCACTAATTTAGATTCCTCAGAAAGATTTCTCTTGAAGCGCCAACAAAACTAGGGACTAGACTCTTTTCAACTCATATTATACAATGGATGCCAATTGGTGTGCCTATGGCCACGACTCACCAAAAATTTTACACAAGAGTACCACTCCACGGTATGCTTTGTATGGTTCTCTTTGGTCTCACTCTAGAGGCAATATGCAATTTCACAACCCATTCCACCTCAAGCCGACCTTGTTTTTAGATATCTTCTCATGTTGCAGACATGTCGTTAGTTAGATGAGTCATCGAAACGAGTTCGTCATGTTAGAGAAATAGATTTTTTCTTATTTAAATTGCCACATTTGATTAACTCGCAACTTGTTAATCATGAAAGTTTAATGTTGAATGATTATTAATCATGGAAGTTTATGTTGAATGATGTGGATTAAAAGAGAAAATAGCAATGATATGCATTCCACTATCCAATTTTAAAGTCATTAGTATTCAAACTAGCATATTTTTGTTTAAATAACAACTTGTGAGTCATGCAAGTTTAATGTTATATTGTGATGATTAAAAAATACCACGCTTTTTCAAGCAAGAGATGTTTCATGTGGGATATGAAACTCGGTTGAGCAATACCATCTGATTGTACCAACAACTCCATCACCCTAGAAGAAGAAACTTGAAAAAGCAAATTCAATGTTATAAAAAAAAAAATTGTTATGGTATCTCCAACAAATTTTACTCTGCCATCAAATCAATTTGATATAATCATTAATAGATTTACTATTGGTAGTTTATCAATTTGAATTTATTTTAACCCATGGATTTTCCCATAGTCTATTCATGTAATGCAGTCTATTTAAATGCATGTTGACACCATTGTAAGTTTCCTCTTATGCCATTCTGATGGCATGGTAAAAGGGGCGATACTGTTAAAAATGGCAAAATGTTTCTAATGATATAATAAAACCCCTAGCCATTTGTCGATGTTAGTAGCCAATATTGGCTAAACCATGTAAATTCTATCTCTCACAAATTTGTTATGGTTTTCATTTTCTTCCTATTATACTTTTATTTAAATCTCCTTTACCACTTGTTAATAATTAAGTCAACCCAAGAATAAAATAATTAAAGAACAATTATACATGTATCAATAATACAAATGACTTATCATTCAAAACCCCAACTAAGGAAAAACAAGCCAACAATGCATCTATCATCTAATATCCTTGACTTAAATGCAATAAATCCCATCCTTGTCTTGGCCAATTGACCATTTTTCTCAACTATGACCCATTAGATTGGAGAATCCCCAAGCCTTTGAAAATATGGGCAACAGTAACACGATGGGCTTAATAGCATGGTCCACCAACACTAGGTACTTTAAACCACCATTATTGACCTAACAAACTTCCATCTTTCACGAAGTCAAGTTTACCTAACAATCCACTTTTTAATCATGAACACGAAATTCTTCATATCCAAACCTACATTCTCTCCTCCCTTATCACTTAGGTCTACATATAGACTTTATCGAAAGGGGTATGAATGCATAACCATGTCTTATAACATATACTCTTATATATTATATCACATTTAAAGCATTTTTTTCTCTTTTTATTGATGTACCAATGTTGAGGCAACCATTTCCTTGTTTCCACACCTTAGTTTTTTCACATTGCCAATTTCTTAAACTTTGTTATTTCCTTCTCTAATTTAGACTAGGCACAACGATCCTTTATGAATTTTCCCATGCACTCAATAGTCTAGACTATTGTTTCCACCTCGTAGATCCTCTGAAGTAGATCTAATGAATCTCCAACATATATTGAAGACTCTTATTGCTCAGATCCAAATATATGACTTCCAATCCACCATTGGAAGTCCCAACATGTACCCCTTTGTGCGACCATAATTCTGTGAGACTCTGATAAGTCACATAGTTGGCCTCCTTTTGTAGATCCATTGATGCTAACATCACAATATTAAGCAATGTGTTCCCTTCTTCTTCTTGGAATAGTTCCTAGTGTTCTTCTTGAAATTTGATACTTTAGTGGTGCCATGTTTGTTAATTCCCAACATATTGAATTGCAAGCAATCTAATAGGTTGAATATTTCATTTTCCCTACCTCTATTATCATCTCTTCCAATGAATTATGGAACCCATAACAACCTTCAACGATGCTGCATAGGGCCTCCCCAATTTACATAATTCAAGTATGGGTCTAGATAATATTTGAAAATTAATGGGAAAATGAATAGTTAGCATCTTCAAGAAATAGGGTCAGAAAAAATATGTATCAAATGTGTGCTATGTTTTAGGTTTGAAACATAATCCTCTTATTGTTGGCCAGCTTACTCAAAAAAATGTATAATGTAGTCCTTAAAACCTATAATTGTTTCATGTATGATAAACCTCCTAGTAAGATGTTAATTTCCAAATTATCACAAAGAATAAGATGTGTCCTTTTACCATGAAGTATGATAGATAGGATCACTCACTTGTTCAAATAATAGCTTTCTTGGATGATATTTGGTTATGGAAATTTAGTTTTGTCCATCTAAATTATGGTGGACCTAGAATATTCCATCCGTGGAGGATGGATGAAGGGTTAACTCCCATTTTAGAACAAACGAATTCGTGTGAGAGTTGCATTCCAGCAAACCAACACAAAGACAATTTTTATAAGGGAGGTCCTTATAGAGAAAAGGAAACTTAGAAGATGATTCATATAGATATATGTAGTCCAATGTAGATGAAATAACTTCGAACAAGGCACTACTTCGTATCCTATATAAATTACGATAGCAGAGAGACTTGGATGTATTTTCTCAAAAACAAGTTTGAAAGTTTGACAAGTTTCAAGAATTCAATGCAATCAGATAAAAGAAAAGTAGTCACTAGATTAAATGGATACGATTAGATAAGGAGGAGGATTACGATTCAAAATTTTTTCATAACTTTTGCAAGTATCATGGGATTGAAAGAGATCAAAAGAAAATTCAAAACAAGGTACACATCACAAAATATGGTCTAGTTTAAAGGAAGAGAAGCACCGTGATGAATATGGTTAGGTGTTAAAGAAAAAAATCTATCAAATGGGCTTTTGGGGAAGTAGTGGTTTGATAGTTTTATTTTTTGAATATTTCTCCCACTAAGAGTATAAAGAAAAAAGTTCCATAGGAAGCGTGAACAAGTATGGCTTCCAATGTACCACACTTCATGGTATTTCGTTATTGTTGAAATTATTGTCAATGATTTCAAAATATATTTATTAATATCAAGAGAAAAAGTGATCACAAATGACATGTAGGATATCCTTGAAATAATTATGTCTACAAGTAAGGTGTCCAAAATCATATTCAATTTGGTTAGTTGAATAGACCTTAGGAATACATTTCTGATGATATAATGCACTTCAGAAAACTCCTAAGGGATCATGAGTTATGGAGTTTCAAAGTTTGGTAAGGTTCCCAAGCCTCTTGGTTCCACAGGCTGACATAATGCACAAGAAATGAAATCTTCTCATCCTCTAATTATTAAATTTATGTCGTACCACAAAACTTTTCATTGGAGAAGTCACATAGGCACTATGTTAGGATTCACATTTGACAGAACCCATAGGACGAGAAAAATTTCGTCAACTGACTTCATTCATGCTACACAAAGTTTGAGGCATGCTCCTATGAATTATTGGGCATGAGATTGAAGGTGTGATGAAAAGATCCATGGGTGTGGTAAATGATGTAAATTAACCTCTGAGCCATTTTCAGTTAGAAAAGGATTTTGTTGAAAAACACAAGACCCTGGGACCTCCTCTATCCTAGAAAGCATGGCAACATTGAAAAGTGGAAAAATATGATTGGTGGATAGTGATGATGTGGCATAAAATTGGTATGACATATTAGCATGATGACATGTGGGATGATGTGGAAGGTAATGCATCACATGAATATTTGATACTTTCAGGTGTCTAAGTGGCCCTTTTCTAGGTCACATGTGGCACCACTCATACGGTGACTCATGGAAGAGTGATGAGATATGATGATAGGTGGAAGTGACTTGGTTAAGTGTTAATGTGGCACCGTTAATATTATAACATGTGGAAAAATAATTAACATCTAGGAGGAAAACTCCAAAATTGAGAAACACCATCATGTTGCATTAGTTTTTAATTGAACAAGTAATAACAACTTGGCCCACTAGGCACAGCGTGGAGATAGTAAGTGCCACATAGGAATTCTCTTGATGAAAAATCATATGTTAGCTGAGTGATAATGCACTATGCCAAGTCTAAAAAGGATGTAGGAATAGAAGGTTGGTTATGGATAGAAATTACTAAATGGAGAATTTTTTTGGCATCATAAATATGTCCTCATGTGAATTTTGCACCCCAAGAACATTTTGGTTAACAAACAAAAACGTTGCAAAGCACATAATCTAAGACCATTTTCCATACTAAGAAAAGTGTGTGATTATTTATAGTAATGCAGTAAGAAGGACAGTGTAGCCCATTTATGATAGGACACAGGAAAAATATATCGTGATAACATGATAGAGTGATGATGTGGCATATTGACAAAGTGACATGTGACAAGTGGAAATGGCCATATTAGGTGGCCAAGTGGGGTTAATTTGGGTGACATGTGGCACTAATAAGATAATTCAAACATGAAAATATGACATCATCTAATTATGTGGCATATCCTCAACATTTGTGCCAAGGGGCTAGTTTGTAAGGCTTTGGGCCTCTAGACTTAATAAATTTCTCTAAGACTTTGGGAATATAGTGCACGAAGCGAGTCACTAGAACACTCAAAAATTAAACTAAAACAAACTAGGTTGATAAAAACATCCCATGCTTAACCCATTGATTTCAGGACTAAGTGATGAGCCTCAGTATTGTAGCAAAAATGCTGTAACTCCAAAGGCTACCGACTTTTAATTATCAACCCGGGGTTCGTATAAACTTAAGAGGTATGAACATTATATGTCCATAATACAATGTGTACTTCCTTTGATGTCATGATGTAGTGGATTTCATGTACTAAAATCAAACCCTAAACTAATTATAGATAATAAACTGAAATGGAAACCCTAAGCTATTGCAAGAAATAAAGTACAAGGAAAGAAACATATTCTAATTGCATAAAGATCATGAACTAAATGTAAAAGAAACCTAACTTAACCCTATTTACCACATGCGATGATTTAAACTAACTAAGCATGGAATCTCATCTAGAGAGTGTTAACTGCTGTGTGCATGAATAAATATAAAAAATGTTTTCCTTTTTATATTTTCATTTGAAAAATGCAAATGCTAATCTTGCTTGGTTCTTTTGCAGGGGAGACAAGTGTGGAGGAAAAGGAGTAAAATGGTTCATATGGATTGGAGGGCAAGTAGGGTCTTAATCCTGGCTTCTAGTGATGATTTTTCTTAACTCAAGCTCAAAACAAGTTGCTCTAGGTTTTCCTACGGGAGGTCTACACTAAGTACTAGTTCCTACAGGATATCTACAAGATCCCCTGTTTTATTACAAAAAGTGGGCCGAAAGATTAGGATGTGGTCTAGAAGGTGGAATGGAGCCTCGGAAAGGTAGATAACAGAAGAATAAGGAATGGAGGTGGTGGGCACTACCCAGAACTCAATCAAGGGCTTTAAGATGGGTAGATTTGCTCAATGGAAATGGCAATTTTTGCTTATAAAATAAGAATTTGGATTGCGATTTTAGTGGATTTTGGTGACATGGGTGGATGAGGCTTGGATGACATGAATGAGGTGAGGTTACCCTAAAAAAACACACATTATTTTCTACATATATCGACAAATATATCTATACATGGGAAAAATTTATTAAATAACGGAAATTACTAGTCTAAAAATCAGAAATTCGAGAACTAGTGAGCTAGTAAATCTATCAAATACCTAACCTAATCAAGTGAAAATGCAATGGGGTATTTTTTTTTATTAAATAGAATGTCTTTTCTATCTAATTCAAGTGGAACCAAATCCATTGAAGCTTGTTAGCATGCTCTAAAAAATAGCATAAATTTAATGTTCTTTGCTAAAAAGGAGTTCCATAAATATATACTTGGAAATAAGAAGACTAATCCAAGAAGCTCAGTGATTACTATGACCTTCCAATTATTTTCAAATTTTGAAATGATGTCTGTGACCCTACAAAGAAAATTACATTAACCATTTAACACAATCCTACAACAAGAAATCATTAATACTAAATGCATAAATAGAAAGAAACAAGAACAAGAGATACATGTGAATAAGAAGTGAAAAGAATAAAAACAAGCAATACAAAAAGGGCTCTGAGGCTCAAGGATGGCCAAGCCTAAGGAAACTTAGAGACTTATGGAGGAGAAAAATATTTAGAAGCTGAACATGACACCAATCTTAATTATTTTCATCAATATAATTACATCCCTGTAAGAAAATACAATGGAGCTGCAAAAATACGAGTTCTCTTCATAAGAAGACTAATAAAAATCTCTCTAGTGAAAAATTTTACTTATACAAAATGAATAGGAATCATTCCCCATGAAAGGAGAAAGCTTTCACCACCAAAATCCCTTTATTGGTGGATCTGGTTCCCAATACTAGGAATCTGCATTAAATGGTAGGGAACACATTCCTAGATTTTCTCAATCATTGGAGTTCCACAATTTGTGCCATAAAACTTAGAGACTTATGGAGGAGAAAAATATTTAGAAGCTGAACATGACACCAATCTTAATTATTTTCATCAATATAATTACATCCCTGTAAGAAAATACAATGGAGCTGCAAAAATACGAGTTCTCTTCATAAGAAGACTAATAAAAATCTCTCTAGTGAAAACTTTGACTTATACAAAATGAATAGGAATCATTCCCCATGAAAGGAGAAAGCTTTCACCACCAAAATCCCTTTATTGGTGGATCTGGTTCCCAATACTAGGAATCTGCATTAAATGGTAGGGAACACATTCCTAGATTTTCTCAATCATTGGAGTTCCACAATCTGTGCCATAATTCCATAATATCTTGTTGATTTATTATTTAATATTGATCCTCCTGTAGTAGGGAGTAAGTCCCTAAATTATATCCTCCTCCAAATCTTCGTAATTGGTCCAATATTCTCATAATATTCCACAAAACTAAATAACATTAGGCACAAATATGCAATTATTCATAATTTTCCTAATGAATATATTAAAGTTAAAAATACATTATCTAATGACAAAAGAGAGGATTAATGTGTTTAAGGATGGTCATAGGCCCTAATTTATGTTTAATTTAGAGGCATGGGCCTTAATTTATGTCTAATTTAGAGGCCCATCATACCCCCATGCTGAATGTGTTGCTCATCCTCTGAGCAACTTGGTGACCTCATTGTGCCTCACTCATGGCCATGGTGGCCTCTCTCTTGTGCATTAAGAATCTTGGCTGCAAGTTCTACAAGTAAAACCTCAAAAACATATTTGTGAAAAGAGAATCATTGTTTCTTGTGACCATTAGCTTGCCTTATTCCTTTGTTTTGTGGCCTAGATGATTGCCTAATGGCCTTTGAGTTTTTTGTTTTGATTAGGTATCTCTTAGGCACTACCCTTTTTTTTGTTTTTAGCACAATTTTCTCCTTTCTTCCTTCTTGTAGCAACATTTTGTCTTCTTGTAGAAGTCATTTCTTCTTTATTCAGACTCTTATAACTGTTGTTTTTTCAAGAAGTTTTCACAATGAGAGAGAGTTAGGGTTTGTTCTTGAAATTATGAAATGGGATAGATGAATGATGGATAGATAGTGACTATGAAGTGGATGGAGGGCTTGGAGTGATGTGGTGACTTGGCCTTTGAACAAATTTATTCTTCCAACTATTGTCCTCATTCCTTGAAATCATCACCCTTCATAATTTGACTTTTCAACATTGCATGTGTGAAGGAGTAAGCTGCAATTAACTAGTTGAAGGCAGCTAAGACTATTGGGCCATCATTAGGTTATAAAACCTCATCTCTCATGCATTAAAAACAAATTTTTAAGTACAAGACGCTCAAGAGAATAGGTCAAGAATATTTCATACCTGTACCTACGTGATATTTATTGGAGATACATGCATGTTGTTGTCAAGTTGATGTTGTTGTGTTGCTAATGGCTCAAGTACATATTCTTGACTTCCTTTTTCCTTTTTCTTGATCTCATTTCTCTGATGGGTTGTCTTCTTGTTGATGTGTAGGTGTTGGGGGACTTATATCAACCTTCCTGTCGAGATCTTGTGGTAATTCTGAACTTTGTGTAGAGATCCTGTAGTAATTCAGGACACCCTCTTGTAGCAGACTTGTTTTGTCCATATCTACCAAATGGTAGAATGGAATGACCTGAAATTTTCTAATTGTTTTTCCATCATCATTATGCACCTCTACATAAAACAATCTTGGCCAATGGATGCACGAAAATCTAAAAATGGTTGAAGGCTATGCAGGTCGATTTCTTGGAAACCGTACACTGGAATTTTATGAAATGTCATGGGCATGTTACCATCATCCATATGCATCACCCCATGAGACAAATTTTTAAATGGATGCACAGATATTGAGAAAACTCAAAAATGGCTTTAGGTGGTGGAGGTTGATTTCTTGGAAACCGTGTACTGGAATTTGCTAAAATTTCTTGAGCACATTACCATAATCGATATGCATATCTGCATGAAACAACTTAGAAAATGGATACATGGTTTTCAAGTTATGGCAAAAATAAAGTTATGCGCTATGTATTTTTGTTTCCTGTAGTAAAATGGAGAATTTCTGTAGTTTTGAGGACAACAACCAAATTGAATGAGAAAACCTTGAGAATTATGGGTGGATGGTGGAAATAGATGAGGGTGATGGATAGGAATGGCATTGGCCTTGTTTGAGCATTTGATCAAAGGAGGAGAAAGTCAAAATTTGACTTCTTTTGACTAGGCTTGACGAATTGTTTTTTTCTTTCGGTACCAACTTGTTTCTATTCCTTGCAGATGTTGGAGAGTACATGAATTCATCAGAGAGACACATGGAGCAAAGGTTTATTATTATCTTTTTTTTCTTTCTTTCTCTAGGCCTACTAGCTGCCTCAAGGAGGTTTTCAACTAGTAGGTCTACCTAGGCGCCTCAAAGGAGGTTTTCACCTAGGATCTTTTATTTTTTCTCTTTTTCTTTTTATTTCCAACTCATTGACCACCTCATGGATGTTTTCAGTAAATGAGCCAATATGAGGTGCCTCAAAGGAGGTTTTCACCTGATATTTTTATTTTTTCTGCTTTTTTTCATTTTTTCTATTTTTTCTATCTTACCCTACTTGAAAAACAAAACCACTTTCGAGTATAAAAATACTTCCAATGGATCCATGTGCACATGAAGATGATAGACAAACTGATGTGTAGGCTTTCAAAATATGATTTGACATGTACCTTGATTTTAGAAACAAATGATTTGACTTTGAAAGGATCACGCATAGTTGAAGAAGAGAGTGATGCTGCATCTTGTTGATTTTATGAAAACAAGCCTGAATATAACTTTGATGTCCTTGGTTTTCTTTCTTATATGGATCACTCTTCATGTATTCTTCTACCATGACCTTCAAATCTTCCTCTTTTTGTTGTTTTTTATCTTGAATCCATGGAGGATATGATGGTAACCATGAGGGAGCTCTCTCAATCTTTGATTTTGATGTCTTCTCTTCATCAAGTGCAGCTCTTGATTCTGTGGTCTTCTAATGTGGATCTTCTTCTTTTGAATGTGGTCCTTCAATGATATCAAGATACTCTCGTTTTTGCAATAATCTTCCTGATCTATGGTGAATGTCATTGATCTCAATAGGAGATGTTTTGAAGTGTTGTACCTCAACATTGTAAGTGGGCTGAGCTACTCCAATGTGTGCGTTTGGAAATGGTGGTACAGGTAGTTGAGTGGGAGTGGACATTTTATATGGATGTGGTTGGGGTTGTGGTTGTGGTGGAGATAAATGGTAGGGATAACATGGAGTTGGGTATGGAGGATATTGAGGAAAATATTGAGGATATTTTGGACGGCTCCCATAAGTTCTTTCCCAACCTTGTTGTAAAGATTGGTTTTGGGGTTGAGATTGCCAATGTTTCCAAGGAAAGGGTGTGTTCCAATTACTTTGATGTGGATGTGCATAAGCTTGAAATTTTGAATTTCGTTCTTGCATCATGCTAGGTTGAATAAGCTTCCATGGTCCTCTTGGAGCTACATAACATAGCTGCATTTGAAATTGACTTGCTCCATTGTCTTCTTGGTAAACTTCCTTCAACCTTGGTAATGAGGGGCAATATTTAACATCATGTGATTCTGTATGGATGACACAAATATCAACATATTATTTTTTCTCATTTTTAATTCTTAACATTTCTACTTGTTGACTTAGATTGGTAAGAATTTTTGTTTTAAAGTTATCAAGCAAATTTCTGAGTTTAGCTTGACTTGTCGATCTTCATGTTGATTTACTTAACCTTGCCCTTCCTCTTTATACGTGTTTGCATGTTTCAAAATTTTCTTCAAATTATAATTGGTATACGTCACCTCCACTCATCTCTAATTGTTCTAAGTAAGAGGTTTTTTAGTGCGTCGGATCCTAAATGATGTAGTTTTTCCCTCTTAACATTATGCATGAACCTATCTATTAGATCATTTAGATTCTCATATTCTCTTTGATAAATTCTAAATATTTCTTCTTTAATATCATGATTTTTATATTTTTCTAGAAATATCTTTTGCATATCATTCCATGATCTTATTGAATTAGCCCCTAAACTCATGAAACATTTAAGAGCTCTATCCTTCAATGTTGCTGAAAATAATCTTAGTTTTTGACTTTTTAATAACTAACCATAAAATCTACAAAAAATTTCAAATTCAAAGTGAAAGGTTTTCGATCCTCTGACCTTAGACCATGAAATTTTGGAAGAAAAGATGGAGGGATGTTCTTCATGTGCACACTACCATCAATATCTGGAATGGGAAATCTGAGAGGATATTCCTCATTATCATCATCTCCATCCATTTCTTCTACATTATTTGCCATCTTCTTCTTCTACCCACAAAAGTGAATGGTGATGTGGCTCTACTGCACACTTGACAATGGGGGGGGGGGGGGGTGGGTTGGGTTGGTTTTGGAGATTTTTGTTTTGTTTTTATGATTGAATGAAAACACTAATGCAATGCAATTTTCTATTTTGAAATGAAATATGCCTAATGCAATTATTTTTTTCTTTTGAAAAAAGTAAAAAGAAATGAATCAATTAGGGAGGAAAACAATGCATACTTTCACACCTCCCCAGCAATGGTCCCAAAAGGTGATGAGCCTCGGTATTGCAGCAAGAATGTTGCAACTCCCAAGGCTACCAAATTTTAATTATCAACCCGAAGTTTGTACAAACTTAAGAGGTAAGAGCACTATATCTGTAGCATACAATGTGTCCTTCCTTTGTTGTCATGATGTAATGGAGTGCATGTATTGAAATCAAACCCTAAACTAATTGCAGATAATGAACTGAAATGGAAACCCTAACCTATTGAAAGAAATAAAGTACAAGGAAGAAACATATTCTACTTGCATAAAGATGATGAACTAAATGAAACGAAACCTAACTTAACCTTATTTAGCACATGTGATGATTTAAAAAAATTGAGCATGGAATCTGATCTAGAGAGTGCTAACTAATGTGTGCATGAATAGATATCAGATAAATTTTTCCCTTTTATCTTTTTTCTTGAAAAATGTAAATGTTAATCTTGCTTGGTTCATTGGCAGGGGAGACATGTGTGGAGGAAAACCAGTACAATGGTTCAGATGGATTAGAGGGAAAGTAGGGGCTAATCTTGGTTTCTAGTGATGATTTATTTCAATTCGGGCTCAAAACAAGCCACTACATGTTTTCCTACAGGGCGTTTACAGGCAGTACTAGTTCCTACAGGATGTCTACATGATCCCTAGTTTTATTACAAAAAGAAGTTTGAAAGCTTAGGAAGTGGTCTAGAAGGTGGAATGGAGCTTGGGAAAGGTGGATAATGGAAGAATAAGGCATGGAGGTGGTGGAAACTACCTAGAACTCAAGCAATGGCTTCAATATGGGTATATTTGCTCAATGGAAATCACAAATGTTTTCTTATAAAACAAGAATTTGGATTGAGATTTTAGAGGATTTCAACAACATGGGTGGATGAGGCCTAGATGAGGTGAACAAGGTGAGGTATCTGTAAAACAACACACATTATTGTCTACATATATCCAAAATTTTATCTATACATGGGAAAAATTTATTAAATAACGGAAAATTACTAGTCTAAAAATTAGAAATTCGAGAACTAGTGAGCTAGTAAATCTATCAAATGCCTAGCCTAATCAAGTGAAAATCAAATGGGGTAAATTTGTTATTAAACCAAATGTTTTTTTGATATAATCCAAGTGTAACCAAATCATTTTAATCTCATTAGCATGATTTAAAAAATAGCATAAATTTATTGTTCTTTGCTAAAAAGGTGATCCAAAAATCTAGATTTGGGAATAAGAAGACGAATCCAAGCAACTCAGTGATTACTATTACCTTCGAAATCTTTTCCATGGATGAAATGATGCTTGTTTCACTGCAAATTAGCTTAAATTAACTATTTAACACAATCCTACAAAAAGAAACCATTACTACTAAATGCATAAATAGAAAGAAACAAGAACAAGAGATGCATGTGAATAAGAAGTGAAAAGAATAAGACAAAATGATACAAAAAGGGCTTTAAGTCTCCTAGGATGGCCAACCCCAAGAAAACTCATATACATATGGAGGAGAACAAGATTTAGAAGTTTAAAATGACACCAATATTCATTATTTTCATCACTACAATTACATCCCTGTAAGAAAATATGATGGAGCTGCAAAAATATGAGTTCCCTTCACAAGAAGACTAATAAAAATATCTCTATAGGCAAATTCATCTTCGTATTTATAAAGCATTATTAGGAACCATTCCCCAAGAAAGGAGGAATATTTCCCCACCAAAATCCCTTCATTAGTGGATCTAGTTTCAAATACTAGGAATCTGCATTAAATGGTAGGAAAGACATTCTTATATTTTCTCAATCATTGGAGTTCCACAATGTGTGCCATAATTCCATAATACCTTGTTGATTTATTATTTAATATTGATCCTTTTGTTGTAGGGAGAAAGTCTCTAAATTGTCTCCTCCTCCATTTCTTCATAATCTGCTCAATATTCTCATAATATTCGACAAAAATAAATAATATTAGGCACAAATATGCAATTATTCATAAACCTTCCTAACTAATATATTGAAGTTAAAAATACATTATATAATGAAAAAAGATAGGTTTAATGTGCTGAAGTATGGTCATAGGCCTTAATTTATGTTTAATTTAGAGGCATGTGCCCTAATTTATGTCTAATTTAGAGGCCCATCACTAAGTATTATGTGCCAGGAGCTAAGTCCCAATGTCAAAATAAAAGTGAATAACTAGGTCAAGCTGAAGAAAAGAGAATTAGAACAACCATTAATATAAATAACATAGCTAAAGTGAAATTGGTTCATACAACCAAGATTAACAAATTAGTTGATAATGGGAGCAAATCTAAATATCTATAAATATAAACAACATTATATAGAACATCTCTAAGAATTGTGTATCTTGAGATAGAGATACGAATAGGTTTTTAGTGATATGAATAGATAATTTATATATGAATGTATGACAGATAAGCCTTTTTATTCAAGTTTTAAAATTTATGAAAGAGGCATTTGAAAGGATATGTACGTAGGTGCATTCACAATAGGGACTTGGAGCTTCCTTTCAGTTTTTGTTGATAAATAGGGACTTGGTGCTTCCTGCAGGTTGGTTCTTGAAAAATCAACATGTCAGTCCCTCAAAAAAGAAAGGAGGTTAAAGCCTTGAGTAGGTTGTAGCCTACAAAAATTCATGTAATCTCAAGTTGTAGAATTATTTTTCATCATAATAAAAAAAGTTTTTGGTTTTCCCAATTAGGTTTCCAAATTAATATCTTATGTCCATATTTATGATTTTGGTGTCTTGATCCCCTACCGAGTTGCTATGTATTTTCAATTCAAACAAGGAATTTTAAAAAATGTTAAAATAATGATTTTCCACCCCCATCCCACCCGTCACCCCTATCTCAGTATTTTCCTGGCTTCTAATAATTGGTAGCAGAGCTAGATCCTTCAAAAATAATCTAATAACTGGTAAGAAGATCCAAGACCATGTCTAGCCTGGATGGAGGTCACACCAGCAAGGATCCTATGTACACTGCAACCAATTATACATTTCAGAAGGTAAGAATGAAGACCTACATACAATCTATTGGTGAAAATTTTTGGGACATAGTGCAAGATAGCTATACAAATCTATCAATGATAATTACCAAAGATGATAAGCTTGAATTCACGTATAATTCTAAAGCAATATATGTGGTCCTCACTGGAATACATAAATATGAATTGGTCAAGGTTATAAATTGTACCATTACCAAGGTAATATGGGATAAAATGAGAAGTTTATATGAAGGGAACTAATTCAATTTGGACCATCATATTTTTTTTCATACATATTGATGGTTTTAGAGTGGAATAAAAGGAGGATTGAGCTCACAAGAACACTTTTATTAGTGGGGCCAAGTTTTTAAAATTACGGTTTGAAAGCTTCCTTAAGCATTTTGAGGCATAAATGACAATTATTTAAGGTCAAACTTTGAAAATATAACATTTCACATTTCCTTCATATTCTAAACATAGGTAGGTTTCAAACGATGCAAGAATAATTTCAATCGGAGTGTGTATGCAAAAGTTAGGTCACTTAGAAGTTGACCTTCATGTTTTCACCAGCATAATTCAAGAGGATGCCAAGTTACCCCCCGTTATTCATGGAAACGGGGCTAGCCACATGAATATAATGAAGAATACTATAGAAGAGACAACATTGTAACTTTTATTAAGAATTAAGGTAGTAAATCTAACCAGTAGTAGGTTATCGTGTCGTGTTATAACTTGACCACTATGACAAAAAGGGGTTCCATTCTTTTCAAGTGTATTTTTATCCATAGTGGAGAAAAAAATAATATACATGGATCATAGATATAGAACATAGAGAGGGTTTGTGCATTGTATTAGCCCATGAGCTGCATACCATACTTCTTTATATGGGAAACCATTTTCTATTTTGAGAAATAGAGCAAAGTGACCTCACCTTCTAGTTGGGTTTTCCCCTGAAATGGTTTTCCAAGTTATATCTTCTGTCAAATAATGGGTTGTGATATTTTATTTTGTTGTTCTCTATTTTCTGCATGGTTTTAATTTTCATGCATGCACAATTAATAGTAAACTACAGATTTATAAATCTAAATAAAAATAAAGCCCTAATAGTATATATTTAATATTTTTAAATATAATTGTATTAGATCCATTCAGACTAATTGTCTAATGGAATATCCATGGTAGTTTATGGATCATATTGGTATCAAAGAGATATTCTTTGGGTATATTATTTATATTTTCAAGATATCTAGATCGGTTAAGACAAAATTCATAAAACCGTAATCTTGGGCAATGAGTTTGTGAATAACCCTCCTGATCTTGTAGAGGAGAGATTTTCATAGTTGGAAGCACCAATGATGAATATAAAAGATAACGTGAACCTCCTCATGCTGGCCCTGAGCAGTAAACTTTAATTCTTTAGAGAATATTAGGGTTATAACGTAGAGAATAGATCAGAGGGGAAGTCAGGAGATTAGGAATAAACAACGAACCACTTCAGGAAAGGACCTAAAAGAGATAAATGCAATTTGAGTTTCGTGAACCATTCAAAGTCGTTTTTCAAAATGGCAGTGAAATTTAACACCAAGTTGTACCAAGGTGATATTTATGCTCTAAAGTTAAATCATTACCTGCAATAACTAGAAGTGTATTTTACTCTTCATTATATCGAGGAGGAATAGAATATTTCATTTGTGTGGCTGAATTAGAGGGGAATTCCATAACCTCGTGGAAAATACAAATAGAGACCTTGAGGTTAGAAGGATATCCTCTAATGAAAAATTTGGAGGAATTCAAGACTTCAAAACCCTCGTAAAGTCATATTTTTACCTTATTGGGTATGTAGAGGACTAGTGGATGTGGCTGCACTACTTTAGGCAAAAGCATCGGACGAGCGTAAATAAGTACACCACAAAATTTTGAAATATGCCCATAATGTTGGGAATCTCCCCAAAGAACCCAAATGTACTCCAGATGTATCTAGGGCATCTACATAGCCATATATGAAATCAAGTTATGTTGTTCAAACCGAGATCGATGGACAAGGCTTGTGTACAAGCACAATACCTAGAGTACATAGGCTTGAAGAAAAGGAAATAAAGTGGATTAAAGTAGAGGGGGGAAATGATGCTTCTGAAAATTTGAAAAATAAGTGAAAAGGCGAAATATAAAATATGGAAGCTGCAACACACTAGTGCAAAATCCCATCAACCACTACAACCACTACAACATTGACATCGATATAGAGGAGAATTATCGGAAGTTGCTTCCACAACTTAACTTGAAGAAAAGAAAGAAATACAATAAGAAGAAGAATCTTATGCCCAATGATCCAAACAACTAAGTTGAAATTATCTCAGATGTGGATGAGAAGATCCTTTGTACATCAGCGTTGAGGGAGGTGAATCTATGTAGCCTTTAGCAATAGGAAGAGAAAGAAATGAAAAAACATTTCCACATAAAGATATAGGTCAAAAAGACAAAGATTAATTCTCTATTTTAATCGAGATCATAGATGAATTTCATTGTGGCCAAGTTAGTCAAGAAATCGGTATTAGATATTTTTAATCACCACATCCATTGGGATGAGTAAATAGCGAGGCATAGTTGAAGGTAACAAAACAATATAAAATTAGATTTTCTACTAGTGTTGATTTTATTGATGAAGTATAACTAGATTTGGCTCCCCTTGATGTATGTGGAGTGGTGCTTGGAAGTCCCTACATGTACATAAGAGATGAAATATTCATGCGAAGAGCCAACCAATATCGGTTGATCAAGCATGGAAAATAATTCACCATCAACACACATAAAGGCAAGTTAAAATTTTTTCGAGTAAGCTCCAACCAAGAGAAGAAATTGATAATTTCTTACAAGAGGTATGTTTTATTGTGTTCAAGAGAAAATCAATCTATAGAAGAGTAAGTAAGAGGAAAGGAATCCCTTGAGGTATGTATTAAGAAACATAGACAACAATTGAAAGAGTTCTTATAGGAATATTGTGATGTGTTCCAGGACCTTAAATGCTTACCACCCGAAAGGGAAGTGGAGCATGATATCCAACTATTTCCAAGCTCCTCATTGCTAAAAATTGTGTTGAATAGAGAGATTTTTATAGAAGCATGGGGGGTGAATAAATAGTTTAAGAAACTACTAGAACAAGGTGTCACTCAAATGAGAACATCACCATGTGGGTCGCTGATCATCATTATGCCAAAGAATTTTCGGACTTGGCAGATGTGTATTGATTACATGAAATTGAACAAAATCATGCTCTAGAACAGGTACCCCCTTCCCATAATATATGATCTACTAGATCAGTTACAACATGTGAAATATTTCCCCATGTTGGACCAAAAGTCTAGATCTCAACAAGTTTGTGTCAAATAATAAGATACCTAAAAGACCATCTTCAAATCCAAGAAAGGTTTATATGAGTGGTTAATCATGACATTCGGCCTATGTAATGCACTAGCTACATTTATGGGGTTAATGAATGATATATTGTACCATTTTATAGATTAATTTATTATTATCTCTTTGGATGGTATAGTGGTATATGGTGCTACCTCGTAAGAGCATATCTAAAATTTTACATAGTTGTTGGAGACATTAAAAAACCCCTTGCTACTAGAAATCTCAAGAAGTTTGATTTTACACAATAGTCTTTGGTGTATCTAGGGTATGTGATAAGTGGAGGAGAGCTAAAGATAGATCCTACAACTATGGAGTCCATCATGAAATAATAGGTTCCTACTAATTCTTCTAAGCTAGGAGTTTGGTTTGGTGTAGCATAATACCCCAAGAAATTCATAACCTCATTTTCTTTGGTAGAAACACTGCTCTATTCCATAACAATAAGTGGAAATAACGCCTAGTGGGGAAAAGGTCAATACAGTTCATTTGTGTAGGTTTTAACCCCGTACAGAAATTACCTGCATACGAAATCTAAATCACATGAAAAATAAAAATGCGAGAGCATAACACATATACACAGAGATTTCCCACTAGATCCCAAAACCGGGACTACCAGCTTGATTTTTCATTATGTTCCTTTCAATGTTACAATACATATTTATACAT
>APFE030558127.1:69783-96315 GCA_000404065.3 Pinus taeda | reverse complement strand
GAGGAAGTAATGTATCCTACCATTAATAAGTATTTCATGGGGAGTTTTTTTACTACCCAACCTAAGACAGGGAGCTATATTCCCTAGTGGAAGCTATGAAAAAGTGGAAGCACTATCTGATGGGAAAGAAGCGGTTAGCCCACATAGTTCAGCAACCACAACAATACTTACATGCCTAGAATAAGCTACAAAATCCCAAGAATTACAAGTGGGTGAGGTTTCTATAATAGTTTCATTTACCGATGAAGTACAAGAAGGGAAGCACAAACAAGTTGGTCAAAATGCTTTTGAGTCCACCCACATCGAAGATCACAAATTTGGTAACTATGATGTACAAGGAGACATTCAGCCATTATGCATACAAATTATGCGTATTCAAAGGATGAGGACTTTAGGGAGGTGTTAGTAGTTGTAGAAAAAGTTTCATGTACATGATGGTAACAACACCATTGACTACCATATCAAGGACATGTTACACTAAATGTTGGATAACCTATGTGTTCCTAAAGATTAGCATTTGTAGCTGATGAAAGAGGCTCAAACCTTCAAGGTTCTAAGGCACTTCTTGTAGGGAATACTATCGTCAACTTGGACAGGTATTTTTATTGGACCAAGATGCAAGAAAATGTAGCCAAGTTCATAATAGGACACATACATTGTTGTAACAACAAGCCTAATAATAGGAAAAATGGCTTATGTCATCCCTTACTTGTACCAACTTGTCCCCATGAAAGCATTTTTATGGACTTTGTGGGAGGTTTGGAAACAACCAGGAAGGGAGATGGCTACTTGTTCATAATAGTTGACAAGTTCAGAAAGATGGGTTTCTTGATGCCCTATAAAAATACATTTAGTGGGATATAAGTAGTAAACTTGTTTTTTGGACAGATTTGGGTGCATTTAGGGATATGAAGGAGCATAATTTCATATAGGAACACAAGATTTATTAGTAAATTTTTCACTAAATTTTGGGAGATGTTGGACACAAAGTTGAAGAGGTTTGGAAAATTTTATGGATAATCAAACAGGAAAATAATAGTCAATATGATTTTGGTGCAAATTTGAAGGTATTAAAATTAGAACCACCCAAAGGCATGGGATGAAAATACAGTATATATACAACACTCTTATAAAAGCACAGTTCACACTTCTATTGTTAAATATTCATTTGAGCATTGTTTTTGACATTTGTCACCTTCACCTTTAGATATTGAATATGGCTAGAAAGGATGTTATAGGTAATTCCTTAGGGGCAAAAACATTTGTAGAAAAGATTAGAAAAATCCACATACATGTACAAGAGACACTATAAAAGTCATAGGGAAAATACATGGCCAGTTGTTATCAACATAGAACAAATAATTTGTTCCATGTGGGAGATGGAGTATGGTTATAGTTGAACAAGGAGAGGTTACAGGGTTGAACTTGGTAACAAAATAAAGGCTCTTCGGTATGGTCCATTTGAGATACTAGAAAATGTGGGAAATAATACCTATAGACTTAGTATACCCCCATACATGAACATAAATTCAACTGCGAATGTGGAGAATATGAAGCTCTATGAGCCTTCCATGCTACATTAGGAAGAGGAATAGGTCATATCTTCTGTAGAAGATTTGGTGCCATGTGGTCAGGTAGATTTGACAAAATATATAACTTTGTAGAACTGGTCTACGTCTACAAGACAAAGTCAACATGACCGTTGGCAAATTGGGTTGAAATAGAAACTTTGGTGCAATTCTAATTGGTACACCTAAGAGAATGTAGACGAGAATTTTTGTCACCTTATTCAGTAAAATATTTGGGAGATACAAATCCTCCAAAAAGTGGGAGATATGATACATATTAGGTCATTATACTATTTTTCATCAATCGTGATGCCTTTAGAGTGTAAAAAGGAGTCATCTCTTAGGAAAATTTTTAATAGTAGGTCCTAGTTTGGAAAATTAGGGTCTCAAACCTTCAATGACCATTTTCAGGAATCAAATCACATTTTTTAGGCGTAAATATTTTCCTATATAGATCCTCGCATTTACCTAATATTATACACAAAATTACCTTTCCAGTGGCAAAATAATTGCCTCAATCAAAGTTTGTATGAAAAAGTTATGCCACTTAGGAGTCAGCCTTCTTGTGTTCACCACCAAAATTAAAGAGGATGTCAAGCCAGTCCCCATTATTCATGGAAAAGGGGCTAAGCACATAATTATCATGAATAATAATCTAAAATATTCTATATGGTAACATTTTTTAAGAGTTGAGGTAGTCAAACCGAACTACTAGTAGGCTATTGGGATCTGTTGTAATCGAGCCACTAGGAGGAAAAGGGTTTCCAATCTTTTCGAGTCCATTTTGTTACACAAATGAGGAAAAAAACTCCAGAGGGATAGGATATAGAGAAAAAAATATCATTTATGCACTGCAGTAGCCCATGGGTGACATGCCATTCTTCTTTGTACCTATGACCATTTTCTATTTAGGGAAAGAGAGTAGAGTGACATCACCTTCCAACTGGGTTTTCTCCTAAAAAGGTTTCCTAGGTTATATCTTGTGCCGAATCTTGGTTTGTGAGTTATTATTTTTTCTTTCCCTTTTTTTGCATAATTTTAATTTTCATTCATTTTCATCTAATAATATTCTACAAATATATAAATCTAAAGAGAAACAAAACCATAATAGTGTAGATTTAGTATTTTAAATATAATTTTATTACATCTATTGTGAAAAATTATCTAGTGTGATATTACTATTAATTTACAGATCGAGAAAACTAAAGTGAAGAAAGATAAACTTCAAGGTTGCATAATGCAATTTGAATCCCTAAAGATGCACGAGGATGATGAAATACGTAAATTTTCCATCAAGTGGATTTAGTAGTAAAAAATAATTAGAGGACTTGATGAAAAAATGGATGAGTCATTTGTAGTTCAAAAAGTGGTGAAATCACTCCCTTAAAGATTCAATCTAAAGGTATCAACTATTTAATAAATGACAAATGTTAAATATTTAATGTTGGATTAATTACATGGAACATTAACTTCCTATGAAATTATATTGCAAAATGAAGATCCACAACAAGGGCAACATCCTTCCAAGTAGACAAAAATACCAAAGAATATCAAGATAACTCATTCTGTGAATTAGACAAACAAGAGACAAAATTTGTTAAAATGTTGGAAAGAGGATGAGGTAAATAAAAAATTAAGTTGTGTTGCAGGTGATTCAATTTTGGTAAAGTAAGTTAGTATTCTTCTAAGTTTCTACAAAATAAAAACAAGAGTGGTCATGAACATAAGGATAAGTATAGGAAAATACATAAGGAAAAAAATACCAAAAAAAAGAGTTTCTTTACTGAAGATGGTAGAAGTTCCTTAGAAGATGAAAATGTTCAATCCTCTAATGAGGACAAAGCTAAGGAAGTATAGATGAGCTCATGCTCATGGCTTTAGAAACACTATAATAAGAACATGAAAAGTGTAATGAAGAAGTGGCTAAGGTAGACGTGGAAGGTAAATTGATTAGTGCCTTAGAAGAAATTTAGAGGCTAGGAAAGATGAATAAGATACAAAAAGAGATATTAGGAAACTTTCAAAAAGAAAAGGGTAACTCTCAAAGTTTTACTCGAGTTATTCTGAAAGTTGAGGAAGAAAAGAAAATTTAATATACTTTGTTGGATCAACTAAAATAAAAAAGAAGGCATGTGAAAAGATGGAGGAGAAGTTTGTCATGCTTAGAAAAGAACTGGACAAGACTAATGCACATCTTAGTCTAAATAATAAATTTATCAAAGTTACTAGTAAATTGGATGAAATAATGAATGTTCAAAGTTCCCCTCATATAAAAATTGGTTTGAGCTATGAAGGAGATTTAAGTTCAACAAAACTTAAGGTTAAGGAACCCATAAACATTTTTCAAGGAAACAAGGGATAAAACAATGGTATAAATATAGAACTTGAGGAAAAACAACACGATCAATAAAATAAAAAGAAGGACAACAATATAAAAATAAGTGAAAATAAAAATCAACAACAACAATTAAATGTGAGAAACAATGATAGAGTTCAAGAAAGAGTTGGCTTGCCTCTAAGGAGAAGACAACATAAATTTCGTAGGAAAATTGCTTCCAGGTATGAAAATATATTTCATGATTACTCCTTTACATGCATAAACTATGGATATAAATCTGCAAGTTCTAGAGTGTATTTAAGAAATAGGAAAATAAAAAATCATATAAATATATTATATCAGTTAAATAAAATATTTTTCGAAATTAAAGGGAAATATACCAAAGAAAAAAAAAATTGTTTTCTTCTTTAGATGGCATGCTAAATGTTATTACTAACACAATAATGGGAAGAAAAATTAAAACTCAAGCTATGGTAGTAGTAATAGGAAGAAAGAAGTGAAAAATGTGGCATTGTGTTGTATGCAAAAAATCAAGCCAATCATTGGCATGTAGATAGTGGGTGTTCAAAGAACATGAAAAGTGATAAGAATTATTTTCTATCACTAAAGGAGTACAACAAAGGTGATGTTACTTTTGGAAATGATGCTTTAGGTAAAATCATGCACAAAGTCATTGTCAACTATGTAAATGGAAAAGGGAAAGCTAAGAATGTTTTTTTGTCGAAAAACTCAAGTAAAACTTGTTGAGTGTAATTCAAATGTGTTGATAATTTTTCTTAGGGATATATTTTTCTTTTCTTTGGTATTTTCATTTCATTATTTCAATATAAAAATTGACCCCATGGAATCATATCATAATTCAAAAACATATGCAACTTTGTAGAAACAACAATATCATCATCAAATAAGGAAAAAATAGAATAAAAATATTCACACATAGAGACGCCAGGATTGGTCCAAGACTAGGGAAAACCATTTTGAATTCTTCTTCTTATTAAATTTTCATTGAATGATTTAGAAAAAATAGAGTACAATGATCCATATTTTCAACCATAAACCTATCCAAAAAAATCAACTAAACAATACCCATGAGATGAACCCAACCATTCCAATAATAAAAACCCTAATTCAGGAGCATGTAATCAATTGTCATTGTCTCAGGTCAACTTTCAAACTCTGCTGTCAATTGGTGAAAACTTCGGTCAACTGAAAAATCAAACTTTAGATTCTAGTTGCATGGAGGAAGAGACATGCGTGTGATTGAGAGATTCTAGTCACTACCTTGAGCCTGCAAGTTTTTTACTATAGTGCAAAATTACCTTTGACAAGCGTGCGACTGTGACCCAAAACCCTAGAAGCACATGCAAGCTTCAAATCCTCTAATATCATACCTATGTCAATGAATTTCCATGAAATAGCCCCAAATGTATGCGAGCCAAGCGAAGGAAGTGAATAGAAGAATGTCTCGTGATGATGTCCAAATGAGGTTGAGGTGACTTGTATTTATAGCCTTCTAAGGGTCCCCAATTTTCATTAGGGGGAGCTGATAAAATGTGCATATGTTTGATTTACTTTAAAAATATACTTTCCCTTATCCGAATTATGTGATTCAATGATCAAAATTGGCTCTCTCGAAAAGAGGAATCTCCTCCCATCGTTCGAATTTGTCACTGAGCTTCCAAATGAACACTCCCTCTTATCTAGGGAGAAATTCTAACTACATCATGTAATCATCACATATGTCATGTCATAAAATCATATCAAATTTCAAGTGTCTCATCATCAAATGCCATCAATGATCATCTCTCCTCATCTCTTGGTTATTCCTACTTATCCCTTGACTGTCCCTACTCATATGTTGAACATTCTCAAATCTAAAAGAATAATATATCAGAGGGGATATTATTCTACAACTTTGTATTCATCGGGGAACCACTACTACCACCCATAATCATTGTTAGCAGGGAGCCCAATGCTACTACCCGAGAAACATCAATGAGGAACGAGTTCTATGACCCACATCAACATTGGAGAGCCTAGTTCAATCCAGTACAATAACAGGGAGCACATATAAACATGAAACCATGTCAGGGAGCTTAGTCTCAACCTAAAACTAAATATGGAAGCATATCTCTACCCATAAATTACATGAAGAAGCACATCTCAACTTGAACTCTCATGGGGGAGCTAAACATATACAAGCCCATATTGAGGAATAGGTGATATAGGGGAGCACATATCAACCCATCATATTTTCCATTGATCTTTCCAACAATGAACCTCAAGATTCATTTGGTGGAACACCTACATAATAATAATCTTGGGTTGTACACCCCGAGGTACAATCTCAACTCATTGGCCATAAGGGGAGAAATATTTCCAACAAGCCCATCTTGTGTCTATGATGCCAACTCAGGTATACTCTGTAAATATTAATATAGGGTAGAAACATCTACAAACCTATGGGTAATAGATAGGGGAGCAAAATATAAAACCCTATTATCAAGATATGCCTCAACCCTAAGAGCCCTCCATCTCATTTCCTCACCGTGGGAGCTCAGACAGGGGGGAAGAGTCTACTCAGTGTTCTTGATTAGTCCTTCAACTGCGTAGATTAGAAACATATAATCATGCTCATATCTGCTAATCATCATGTCTCAATAGTACTACACTCTTGTTCATACAAGATGTACAATGAAATATTAAATATATATCACAAAATGGATATTATATTCATCCTCCTTCTCACAGAGGAAACAACCAGAAGCCTAAGCCTCTCTCGTACAATAACATCGATTGAAGATATCTTAGGATTCTCTAGCAATCAAATCCCACTCATTATTTTCACAATGTATCCCCTTCTTCAAGCTGAGTCATAAGTAGCCACGCTAGTCAACATCATACTCAACCTCATTCGTGCTTGATGCTATGGAATTTTCATCATAATATCATGGTAGATCTCATACTAAGGAAACACCCAGAAGTGCTCATCTTATTAATAATGATCCCAAACAACATCAATACATCCATGGAGTTTCATATCATAGGAAGAATATCTCAAACCAAAAATTGATTATCCCATGAAAATATCTTGAAGTTTTCTTGGCAACAACTTAATGTGTATGAAGCAACTCAACCATGAATCCACTCAAGTTCTTCTATAAAAAACATATTTATATGGAGAAGTGTTCACATGGAACACCAATGCTTCAATTGACTCTCTATTTCTAAGTAAAGTCCAATAACATCTCCACATAAATTCTTGAAATTTGATTGGAGTGTCCAAGGATTTGCATTTCCATTTTTCAACAACTCTTCAATAGCTTCACAATATATATTTTTCTATTCCCAACTTCAGAATGTAATTAATCATGCTATGATTCTTCATTTTGAACTTTAGGGGCCATCTCCCTCTTACCTTGATCATCAGAGGATCATTACCTGTCAGGAATAGACTATCAAGATATAAAACCAAAATCAAAGTCATACCTTGGACCACTTTTGAAGTATTGGGTTGGATGGGAACCTCTTCCTGGCTTCACTAGATGACCATTAATACATACATACTAGGATCAAGAAGCTTGCTTCATATAACACTTTCTATAAAAATAGCACTTGACCAAACCAATATGCTCAACCTTACATAAATCAATATTATGCAATCAAATCAACTAAGTCAACTTATCAAGCTTTAGATGCCAAATCAAACTTAATATTAAAGTCATAAAAGTTTTAGCCAATATCACTATGAAAAACTCTTTCAACCAAGTTACAAGAACCTTTTGTTTACCAATTACTCTCTAATCCACCTTTATCAAGCCATCCTTATGATCATAGCATGAACCATTTCTATCCCTAAAAATGAATGCATAAGTCAAGGACAAGCCATATTAGTTTCATCCATTTATCATACTGAATCACAAATGTATATACTTCAACCAATGAACCAAAGCGAGTGAAGCCAATACAAAATCATTATTGGATACCAATATGTCCTTGAAATTCATTATCCTTACATAACATTGTCATCAAGGAAAACCATCGGTTATCAAATGAAAATCCTATTTTTTTTATCGCACTGAGTTCAATCAGTACATGACCTAAAGCATATCAAGTCAAATTTCTAAAACATCTCTATGGATTATGAGGCATCATGTCAAACTCCAAACACTACTTATCTATATCCACCAAGGAAATCTAGTAAAACCCTTATAATTGTTATCAAATACTATCATACACTAGCCTTAATAGTTAAATCATAATGACATATTAATATGCATATTCTAATTAGCTTCAAACACAAGTTTGGTAAACATGTTCACATTATAATAAGTCAAAAATTCAAACTTCCATGCTCATAGATTTTTTGTCTCCTCCATATCTCTAGGACTAATATTCCTTTTTCTTTCTTGATTTTATGCATAAAGCTTCAAATTTTATGACCTGCAGGCATCAGTTCAACCATAGGATTTCCTTTGTGTGGTTGTGAGGCATAGAACCACATTGATAATATTGCTTCCATGTGGTTGGGGAAACCCTCTCTTATCATACTAGAACTTGCTGCAGACTATCAACACTAGATATTTAGTCTATTTATGTCAAAAATATTGCTTCAATAATTGAATGGGCCCAATGGTTAAGAGCATGTGTTACCTCCTAATAGGTCATAGATTCAAAACCAGAGGGGGTTAGAGTATGTATGTCTTCATATACTTAGTAGTCAAATCGCTGCGTGGAGGTGGGTCCCTTGTCCCACAAACAAAGGGGTCTCATACACCAATTTGGTGTCTCGCTTGGCTGTGACCTTAAAAATGGATATTATTATTATTATTATTATTATTATTAAATAATATTCTATACATATAATGCAAATGATAGTAGACGTAGGGATCTTAGGGAGATATTCTCCCTTTGAATGAGTAGACCCTTAAGCTATATTAGGTTCTATAGACATATATATAATAAAATCAAGCATATTAGATTCTAAAACATATATCCATCATGGTCATAGAATGTCAACATCAGTTACTTTATCATCACATAAAATTTTCATCGAGTTTTAGAGTCATATGATTAGTGAATTTGATAAGTGTATTATAATAGTTCAAGGATTATGATCACCACATCACTTATTTATCATTAACCATCAAGTTAGGGCATCCAATTTGACGACATGTCATAATTACCAAGCTAGCAAAGGTCAAGAAGAATATCTTGAATATCAATCTTATGAAACACTTCGATCATCAAGGTTGTCATTCTTATCACAAGCATTGTCAATTGTATCAAGCTACGAGATATAAGAATCAACGAGATAGCCTTCTATATGAAACCCATCATGTTTATAATGAAAACGTCATGCCAAATATAAAGTATAGCAATATATCAAAAACCAATGTAGCTTTACCATGACTAGAATGTAATATACATGTCCAATTCTAAGTGCAACATCTAATCATAAATACCATGAACCAAACTTAGTTTCATATGCATGCATGAGCCATTTTTGAAGTGATATCCTCACCATACCTTATGGCTTACCTTAGAATCCAATATTTCATTTTAAATAATAAACCATACATACCTTGTAGTATTCAGATTCATATGCACCTTCTTATTTGAAATTGGCAACATGATTACTTTGTGTACTTTTTTGTCATGGGAAATTCTAGCTCTTATCTCACTGCACTAGCCATATTTTATTGCATGTCTTATGATCTTAAAGAAGCATCCACTTATCAAATATCATCAGGAAATTAGAAGTATAAAATACCCAAATATACATGATGTAAACGTACTGAATGATCAAATCAATAAATCTATAAAAAAAGTAAAAACATAAATAAGTAATATAAATAAAAAAGTACTTATCTTCTAATGAGAGGATATCATCTCCCTCTTGAATGAGCATTCAAGATCCATGACTATCCATTGACCATATGAGAATGCTTCCTTCAATATATTTACCAACTTCATCAACAACCAAGCCTAATAGAGACTATACCATCTAGGGATTCAACAAATCCATCACAAGTGGTTGAACTTCTTCACATTGATCATGCTAGGGTATCCAAATTGTATATCTAAAATTTTTTCCATAAACCATGGTTTCTTCCAAACCCTATCCTTATAATATCCATTAAACCCTAATAACCAAATTGCCTAGGGTTTATTTCAAACCCTTGAATTCTTTTAGGTCTCCTCCATCTTCTCTTGCATCCATCAAGGGTGTCTTCTTAGCGGTGATGTTCAATGATTTTTCTTCAGCCCATCTATGATACCATGTTAATTTTTCTTAGGGATATATTATTCTTTTCTTTGATAATTTCATTTCATTATTTCCATATTTAAATTCACCCCATGGCATCATATCATTATACAAATTTACATCATTATTCATAAACATATGAAACTATGTAGAAAGAACAATATCATCGTTAATAAAATAATAATATAAGAAAAACATTCACACATAGAGAAACCAGGATTGGTCGGAGACCATGGAAAAACGCACTATTAGGAAACCCTTACAAATTCTTCTTCTTATTATATTGTCATTCAATGATTCAAAAAAAAGAGATTACGATGATCCATATATTACCCCATAAACCTATCCAGAAAAAACCAACTAAGCGATATCCATTGGATGAACCGAGCCATTCTAATAATCAAAACCCTAATTCAAGAGGTTGTAATCAATTGTCATTGTCTATGGTCAACTATCAAACTCTGCGGTCAACTCGTGAAAGATTTGGTCAACTGAAAATTCAAACTTTAGATTCCATTCACATGGAGGAAGAGACACACATGTGACTAAGAGATTCTAGTCACTACCTTGAGCCGACAAGCCTGCAACTATAAGAAAAAAATTCATTTGACAAGCTTTTCATTGTGACCCAAACCACATAAATACGTGTGAGGTTCAGACCCTGTAATCTCTGACCTATGCCAATAAATTTCAACAAAATAGCTGTTGACCTATGTGAGACAAGCCAAGGAACAGAATATAAAAATGTATTATGATGATTTCCAAATGATGTTGAGTTCATTTGTATTTATAGCCTTCCAAGGGTGTCCAATTTTCTGTAGGGGCGATGTGATAAAATGTGCACATCTGGGATTTAGATAAAACATACACTTTCCCTTGTCCAAATTGAGTGCTTAAATAGTCAAAATTTTTCCTCTTGAAGAGAGGATCTTATCGCATGGTTTTAATTTGTTAATAAGCTACAAGATTAGCATATGTGACCAGAAATATGATGCACGTTTCCACTCCAACTATTTTGGAATAACGACAATAGATGTAGGTGAAGTAGTGGGCATAACTACAAAGACTGACATCAAAATATACATCTTGAATGAAGACAATGAGAATTTTCTTTTAGAAAGTATGATGAAAGTCAATAATGATATAAAAGGCTAGGAAACCTCAATTTTCATAAAATTGTGAAGCTAGGAAAAAATAAAATTTTACAAGACTTGCCAAACTATCTATACCAGAAAACATAATTTTTATGTCATGTGAGATTGGTAATAAAAATCAAGTTCCCATCAAGAGAAAGGAACATTTTTCCACCAAGTAATTATAATTAGTGCACACGGACTTATGTGGTCCTGCAAAAACTCAAAATCCAAATGGTAACCTACATTTTATATTGATTTTGAGAATTGCAGTAGGCATGCTTGTTTGGAATTCTTAAGATAGAAGTCAAAATTTTTTGAATTTTGAAATTCTTTAAATTGATGGCTCAAAATGAAACTAACTACAAAATAAAGTGAATAACATCTAACAATAGTCGAGAATTTACCTCTAAAGAATTTGATGATAACTATAAGAAGCATGGCATAAACAGGAAATTCATCATTGCAAGTACTCCGCAATAAAATGGCAAAGTTGAAAGGGCCAACTTGTTACTACAATAGTTGGATATAGCAATAATGTAAGAAAGAAATATAAAACAAAGGTTTTTAGAGAATTTATTAATATAGTAGTTGTTATTTTAAATAAAGCTCACTTCCAACCAAAAGGTGAAAAGACCCCCTATGAATTGTGGTATGGGAAGCCAATAATAGTTACACGATTCAAGGTTTCGGGTAGTAAGTTCTACATGAAAAATAATTATGAGAAAATTGGTAAGTTTGATGCGAGAGAAAATAAAGGTATGTTTCTTGGGTATTCACCTAATAAAAAGAGTTATATGTGTTAATAAAATCTCAACAAAAGTAGTGGAAGACATTCACGTAGGGGTGGATGAGTCTATTCCTCTCAAAGATAAGAAACCAACATATATAAACTCAAATGAATGGGCTAACCATGAATATGATGGTGAAAATTTTGATGGAGAAATCAATGAAGTTGTAGAAATCCCTCAACCAAAATATCCCTCAAGGTACGTTCAAAAGCATTGTCCCTCTAATAATATTCTAGGTGATTTTGATGTAGGATTCCAAACAAGAAGAGTAATGATGAATTCCACCAATCAAGCACATATTGTTATGTTGTGTGTGATTGAACTAAAATGTTTCTTATAGGTAAGAAGAGATGAAAATGGGATAAAGTTTATGAATTAAGAACAATATCAAATTGAGAAAAAACAAAATCGAGAATTGGTTCCAAGACCAACAAACAATAATGCCATTGGCACCAAACGAGTCTTTAGGAATAAAGTAAATGAGAATGGAAAAGTGTTGAGGAATAAGGACACATTAGCATGAAAAGGCGATGCTGAGATTGAAGGTTTAGATTCTGATGAATATTTTTCTCTAGTAGCCATATTAAAGGCTATCAGAATGCTTTTGGAATATTCTAGATGTAAAGAGTTCAAGGTATATCAAATGGATGTGAAATCAAATTTCATGGATGGTGATATTAAGGAATAAATGAATTATATGCTATTAAGCAAGCATCAGGGCATGGTATTGTAGACTAGATAAATATATGCTATATTGTCGATTCAAAAGAGGAATAATGGACAAAAAATTATATATCTAATTTGAAAATGAAAATATTTTTATTGTTGTTTACATTGATGACAATACTTTTGGTAGTGATGCGGACACACTTAGTCAAAAGTTTGTAGTTGATATGCAAAGCTGAATTTGAAATGTCCATTCTTGGAGAACATTCATTATTTATTGGTTTACATATTACATAATCAACAAAATGAATAGTTATCTCCCAAGGTAAGTACCTCAAATAAGTGTTAAAGAAATTTGGAATGTAAGAATCATAACTTGTTAATACTCCAATGGTTACTTGATGCAAGCTTAACAAATATGATGAGTCGGTTGAGGTGGATCGGAAAATGTACAGGTTAATGATAGGAAACCTATTATATTTAATAGATACAAGACTAGATGTTGTGGAGGTAAATCCCCTTTGCAGACAGAGGCAATCCCACTAGCCTAAATGGGGTCTAGCAACAATCAAACAACGCTAACACGCAGGTTCCTAATTGCAAATTAAAGACCGATGATGAGGGCCTACCTCGAATCCAACGCTAGTACTTGTAGAAGAGTCGTCGCTCCCATTCCTTTGCTCCGGCTAGTCACAATCCCCACGATCCTCGTGAACAGACACCTGCACATGCAAAGAACGACACAAATACAAGCATAAAATCCAAGAGATGCAACTATATATCAGTAAGAAAGGATATAAATCAAACATCATTATAAAGACAATAAGAGTGGAACAATAATGATAGTCGTCTATTATTATTGATAAACAATGAAGAATACAACCATAATTCTGACGTCAAATCCTCCTTTGGCTAGGTGGTCAGCAACACATGCCTTGCAAAGCTTCTTGGGAATGGGGAACAAGCCTCTCTCTCCTTTGTCACTTGGACAAGAATCTCCTCACTTGAGATTTAGCCCTATAGGGATGAAGAAGGCCTCTTGTAGCATGAGCTTAGCAATTCTCAGACTTTGGGACTTAGAATTTGGAGCTTGGAGAGTACAATTACTAACTAGCTTATCAAAGGCTAAAGAACAAGCTTATATAGAGAAAGGAGAAGGAGTTATGATCATCCACAAGATTCATAGGATTGGCCTTATCATTAAGAAGCTTCCATGAGAGGTGGAGAACTACTTCCCTTCTATCGAGATTTGAAGCCCAATTGAACTAACTCAAGCTAGAATCAGTTCATGAATAGGTTAGGAAGAACCTTCGTAAGTTGGTTTGTTAAAAACTTTACCCAACTGGGTTGGTGCGAGTGATACACTGTGGAACAACGCCAATGTAAAAAGGGCTACTTTTATGGGTATTTTGTAAAAGGTGTCTTCAGGGCATATGAAGTACATACTCAAGGGGATACAATGCAGGTGTTTTCAAGTTATGTCACTTCTCACAGGTCCCAGAATAAGTCCTCCAATGTGCGGGAGAAGGGGTAATAGGGATGGTGACAAATTACTGTGTAACAGATGCCCGTAAAGCATGAGGCCCGAGAGACAGGGGTGAAATGCTTTACAAGAACATGGCCAACTGAAAACACTGCCGACGGAGAACCTGCATGAAGAAGTACAACTGATATCTCAAGTACATGATATATGTGTTATGGGCACAACCATCCATAGTAGAGTACATAAAAATTTGGATCCAAGATATGGGCGCAGCCATCCAGTAAGGATCGATAAAGAGGGTCAGGCATGGTCGTAGCCATCGAGTGAATGAGTCATGTAGTGATCATAATAATCGACAAAATCGCAACCTGGACTTCAACAGACAAAATCTAGGTTCTTGCGCTCCATCTCGACCCAAAAAAAGTACAAGTTCAAGCATGCGAATATGGGAGTCGATGTCAAACATGCAAGAACATCGTCTGATTACCAGTCAATGATGAAAACTATTAACAAACGTGAGAGGGACCACCAATAATGAAAATGGTGATCAAGGTACTATAGGTACAATCTATGGCATGCGAATCAGTGAGCCGACATTGAACACCCATAGAATCATTCGATCGGAGGCCAATGATGAAAACCTCATGTCGAACACAAAGAACCTGCCATTGAGGCATGCAGGCTCCAAGGCACCTGAAGGGAGTCTCTAAGTCAACTTCTTGGATAATGAGCTGAAGTCGATAGGAAGTGACTTTGATCGAAGGTGGGCCATAATGTTTCCCACATCATCGACATGAGACAGAGAAGGATAAGATGTTTGTGAATCAGAATTATGTGAGGTATCAGAGGGAGGTTGAATATTCTTCAGAGGTCAACTTCTCTTGAACATATTGGTGGCACGACCGTGGACTTGGCAGTATTTGACATCAAATGATCAGGGGTCATGGTGACAAGGCAATGAGCAGATGAGAGGTCAAACAGGATAACCCAAACCCATGGAGGCAAGTGTAAAAACAAGATGAGATGCCCCCACCCAGACACGAATGCAGACAAGTGCCATGTTCAAGAGCGACATACTGCCGACGCGACAATAATTGTGGTTCCTTTTTCCCCACCATTTCTGGCGAGTACCCCAGTTATTTTTTGATGACAAGCTTGACAGGGATAGCATATGCTTGGGAGGCATCATTTCGACGAAATCTGATGTCATTAAATTTTAATGAGTCTGACAAAGGAAGAACTCGGCGCCTTTTCATGTTTAGAGAGTTTGAAAATACAATAGAAAAGGAAACTCCAGGGGTGTCCTTTTTCGTAAAGTTGTGTCTCTTGAGCCCGAAAAAGTAGAAAACCATGCTCGAAAGAACCACCCGGTCATTACGACCGAGGAGTACTTTTCATGAGTAGTGATTTCGATCTGAAAAAGTAAAAAAGCGATTGAAACCACGTCGCTTCGTAACCATTAACGAACCTGAAATGACAAGGGCCTGACAATCTTTTCGCTTTTTACACGGTCGGAAAAGGGTTTAAAGACGACCGACTCTCATTTATGTTTAACGAGTCGAGAGGAACAACTCGGCATTCTTTTCACATTTAGAGAGTCAGAAAAGAGCAAAACGATGACTCCAAAATGACTTTTTCGTGTATTTACTGAGTCCGAAAAAGTATAAAATACAACTTGTTTCGTTGCCTAAGCCGCACAAAACACCTGTCACTGCGCAAAAACCAGTGTAAAATCCATTTTCGACACAAATATACATTAAAATATTCATAAAATGACTTTTAAAACCTATTGAGGGTCAAAAAGTTATAAAATAGGTGAAAATGGTAAAAACAAGAATTACTTTTCACTTTTACCTTTTGAGAGCGACATTAGGGCTTTTGGTGTGCGATCTTCAAGCGACGGTTGCAACAAATCCAATTGACCATTCGGCGTGCCGTCAGTGCCAGGTGAGAGGCCTCTTCCCCCATTCCATTTTTATTTTTTTCAAATTTTCTTTAGTTCATTTTATCATCCTCCATGGAGGGGATTTTAAAAATGGGCATTCGCCCATTGGCGCGAGTTTCGGGCACGGACCCGCGCCAATGGGGAAACTTTCCCTAAAGGCTCGCACCCATGGGTGCAACTGTTTTAGAAATAGTCATGCCAACGGCCGTGCTGATTTTTTTCTAAATTTTGACAATTTTAAATCATATTTCTCTGCATTTTAAATTCCAGGAGGGTTTAATTTAATGTTTTCAGCTTGTGATTGCAGGGAAATATGCAAAAATGGTAATCGTATGGAAGGAAAGAGAACATGACCAAGTGGACACATTGGCTTTAGCAGATGAGGACTGCATGGAAGCTCTCAGAGCTTGTGGGCTCAAGAAATATTTCCTACTGTCCTATCTACGAGCTCAACCAGAGCTCTTGCAGTATCTGATCAACTTATGGGATGTACAGGAACACGTGTTCCGGATATGGGACCAAGTATTGGAATTAGATGTATCTGACATCTATTTCCTCACTGGATTGTCGCGTAGAGGGCCGGTGCCCCGATTGACTGGTAATAGGCCATCTGGGGAGAAGATGGAAGAAGTGAAGGCTCGAGTTTGCCCAGGGGCAAGATATGGGTCTGGCAGCTCGAAAGTGGATATCCCCACTATTCAGGACCTGACACTCAGAGCTTTACTATTCACCATCACACGAGTTGCGGGAGCACAGGCACCCCCGAAGCTATGAAGAATCACCTAATACTGGCGACAGAATGCCTTAGCCCGACGATCTTCAATTAGGCGTCAGTTATGACAACCAATATGAAGAGGCAGCTAACGAAGGCCAAGCATGGCAAGCTGCAATAGTTCGGGTACGGCTCCATCTTGGTGACGTTCTTCTTGGAACGTGTGCCAATCTTCCAAGGCCAAGGGGCCTTTGTTCCTGACCCGGCACCTCGAGAGTCGAGGATGGCTCGTTGGACAGCACTGATACCGAGAGGGGGTGGCAATCAGTAGATGTCGTTTAGACTTGAGTTTTTTGGCTGGCTTCACCGCCAACTGATTGTGGTGGAGGACTGGCCGTATGCAGGGACAGACTTCACCGAAGACCCTGACCTCCCTCTGCCAGAGGGAGAGGACTGGGACGAGGAGATAGGTATGACCTCGTTTTTTGACTTTGTGTTTTTATGACTTTTTTGTTAATACATGCTTGTTTTAACAACATTTATATGCATATGCAGATGTTGGCCCGGAGCGTCCAACTGGCGTGTCTCCCATTGTGAGGAGACACCAAGCAGTAATAGCAGATCCTCAGGAGGAGGGTGGTGACAGAGGAGAGCTCATTCAGAACCTCGAGGCTATCACTCGAGGGATTTTGGATTACGCTCGGCTAACGGATGTCCCGCTAGTGTACCAGAGGCACACGGTCGGGGTGCTGACTCGCATTCACTAACTCCTGAGACGTTTAGTGCGAGTGGTGATGTGCTACCATGAGCACCACCGGGACTGGATATATAGGATTTCTTTTCTACGCTTATTTTTTGAGAGACATGTTGTCTCCGAATGTACTAAGACAAACATGTATTATTTTTTATGATGCACACGGTGCAAACATTTGGACACACACACACACACACATATATATATATACATATGTTTTATGGTTTATTGTGTTTTATACTTCTTATGTTATTTCAAATTACATGTTATGCAAATGCCTGTCCAACACAAAATTAGCTAATGCATCAGTTAATGTATTAAGTCGTCTTGGAATATGTTGATAAGTAATGAAATCAAAATCTCTTTCTAACAACTTAACACGTAAATACAACCTTAAAATCCGATGGTCTCTGACGGAATAACGCTCGTTGAGCTGGTGGACGACAAGCTGAGAGTCCAAGTTTACGACCAATGTTCGAATACCGAGGTTAATCGCCTCAGCTAGTAATTCGATCACAGCACGATACTCAGCAACATTGTTCATTGTACAACCTAGACAAACCCCTTGAAGGTCTACTAACTCACCATGAGGATCGTAGATCACCCATGCCACAGATGACAAGTTACATCTACTGCGGGAGGCACCATCAATCAAACCAACGTAAGGCGATCCAGACATATGTCCAAGAAGCAAAAAGACACAATAAGCAACAATCACGATGACACACCAAGACAAAAACATGAAAACATGCACACACAACGCATTTGCTGAAAGCACACGTATGTACAAAAAATAGAGTGCACGCATGATACTTGTTCAAGTCAAGCCCATTTCGGGACTTACCCTATTGCACTACTGCGTAACCGGCCTAGATAGTGTAGGCGTCGTCTCGGCCTGTTTTGTAAAATGATCAATGGCACCAATGATCTGCCCATGCCCCCTGGTCGAGCGAGGGTTACAAGCTAGAGGATCGATGCCCCCTTTTGCAAAGGGGCCGAGGGTAGCAACAGTGTGCAAGGGGGGATCAGAATGAGTAGAAACAAAACCAAGCGAAGCAAGGTTCGGAGGTGGGAGCGAAAAGACGCCCATGAGGGCAGGGTCTTTAAAGAGCCTAGCTCCCACACTCTCGAAGGGAATGGAGGTATGCTCCACAAAAGGCACATTGCCTTCGGAAGAAGAAGCGAAGAAGGAGAGTTGGTCTACCGTGACAATTTTCGCCTGATGAGGGAAACAGATGACACGAAAGAGGGATGAAGCCACGACATGCATGGCATATGTCCAACTCCGGCCCAAGAGGAGGTTGTAAGTAAGATTTGCATCTACAACTTCAACTTCCACTTCAATGGTCTTCCCTTCCAAAGTAATCGGCAATCATTGGAGGATACCGTAAGGACGCGATTCTCTCCCGTCAAAGGCTTCCAGTGTCGTGGGAGACTGACTCAAAGTTGGAGACGCGATCGCCTCCCAACAAGCAACAGACATAATGCAAGTTGACGTGCCTTCATCAATAACTGTACGATGAATCATTTTCGAATTGATGATGACCTGAATGAGGAAGGAAATCTGGTGAGGCAGCCTTGGTACATGGCTCTCGAGATCAAAGGTGATCAAATCCAAGTCAGCCGGGTCCATGCCACCGATGGCCGATAGCAAGGACTTCCTCTGGGGGGGGCAGCTCTGGAGAATTTCTAAAGCGGACATAGCTGACAGAGCCTGAGCTAAGTTCTCAATGATGCTATAGTGCTGGGCAGCATGAGCATTTAGGTTGTAAGATGATATCCGGAGTACACCTTTAGGAGGGGGTCAGATGGGAATCTCAGTGCTAGGTCTCAATATGGAGCGGACTAGAATTGGATGGAGGAGCGCTTGAGGGGACCTTAGGCTCCTTCCTGGCGAATGACGGATATTCCTTTGCTCGAGTCGTAACATGAACGAGAATGGTTCCAGCCATGAACACTTGGGAACCAAAGGGAGAAGAAGACGAGGATGGATCAGCGACCATTTGGGTTTGTTGTGAGGGGAAACGTTCTTTTAGAACCACAGGAATCCCAGGAGCACCTTTCAATAAATGACTAACTTCGGACCGCCTTGGGTAGTCTTTGGTATAGTGATCCTCGTCACAGATAAGACAAGGATACTTCGGTTTACGTTTGGCCCCTTCCTCGGATGGAGGTTTAGGGGAGTCCTATTTGGGTTGCTCAGATTTATTCTTCGCTTTCCCCTTTTTCTTTCCTTTCGAGGCTTTATCCGCCATGGTGGATTGGAAAGTGTTGACCTCGGAAGTACTTCCGGATTTAGATACACCGTGGGAAGTGTTTTTGTTTGAAGCATTCGATTTTTTATTCCCAGGGTTCGCGAATTATTTCTTCGACGACGGATTTACAGAGCCAATAACACCATCAACAGATGGCTTTGGCAGAGCTTTGGATGTTCTGTGTCTCAGGGCATCAGGAAAATACTCATATAAGGTACCTGACTGAGAATAAACTAAGTCGAGGTACTGAGCATGCGTGATAGCTTGCTCTTCAGTTACACAAGCTCCCATAGCAATGTCTCGTGCAATTTTAGGGACAAAGGAGGTTGTGAACCAATCGGTTAGGAGTTGATCAGGGATCCAAAACTTGATCAACTGACGACACCGTCTCCATTCATGTATATGATCACATATGTGCGTGGCCGTGTCCTGTTTAAGAGACATAAGGATATGCGTCCCCATCTCATACCGAATGGGTAACTGAAAATGAGTTAGGAATTCCATTGCCAACGAGTTGAAATCTTGAAAGGATGCGCAAGTCAACTCAATATACCACTTAGCAGCCGAGCCAGTGAGAGTCCTTTGGAACAAGTGGAGCCGGATTGAATCGTCAAGCCATGAATTTGATGAACACCAAAGGTGGTAAGTCATAACATGGGCTTGAGGATCTTATCTAGCTTTGCCATCGAATTTGGACAATCGCCGGGTATCTTGGTTGGAACTGGTGGCCAGAATGGATTATGCAGGATAGGATCATTAGTCAATTTAGATACATCTAGCAGTTCCAATGTTGCTAAGAATGGTAACTAAGGATTGAAGGACATCTGCGGCTATGGATACGAGGTAGTACCAGAGTTCCAACCAGTTGCTGGTTGCCCCCATTGATTTTGTCCAGACAGACTAGACCCGTAAGGGTTTTGTCCATAGGGGTTATAGCCATAACTAGACGGTTGACCCTCGATCTACCCCCCAGCACCCCATTGATTACCAACCTGGCATACATGAGAAACACATTATTGCTGGTAATTTTGATAAGGAGCGACCTGCATTTGTTGATAATTTTGGTACGGGGCAAACTGAACTTGCCCCTGGGGTTGCTGGTAACCATACGGTTGTTGGGCTCAATACTGAGCCTAGAGACCAAACTGCACTTGGTAAGAAGGTTGGGATTGAAACCCACCTTGCATATGAAGACCAGTTTGAGTCTAGGGCCTAGTCTGGGGCTGAAAACCGGGTTCAGCTTGAGAAGCAATCACCATCTGCATGCCTGGTTGAGTAGGCCCAGAAAGATGTCCTTGAGAGGATGGAGATTGGGCCACCTGGCCGGAAGGTTGCCCTGGTTGAGTTTGGGATGGATCCACTTTCCCAGAAGGTTGAGCTTGTTGGGTGTTAGGTTGTCCTTATACAACTGAGGGTTGTCCTTGCGAGACAGATGGCTGAGCGGACTGAACGGTTGGTTGACCTTGGGGTTGACCAACCTGTCCAGATGGTTGACTAGGCTGAGTAGTGGGTTGGCCTTGCTGCACGTAAGGCTGACCACCCTGCCCAGAAGGGTACCCTTGCTAGATTCCAGGTTGTCCTTGTTGCACATAAGGTTGTCTTGGATTCCCATAGGGTTGACCGGAAGGGTATCCCTGCTAGACTTGAGGTTGTCCTTGTTGGATATAAGGTTGTCCTGGATTTCCAGAGGGTTGCCCAAGATAGGTGAAAGACGGACCACCATAGGCCGAAGGTTTTCCTCGTAAGGGTTGTCATTGTGGGCCTCTAGGCTGCCATGGATAGGTTTGCCCGTAATACTGTTGGCCATAAGAAGGCTGCATGTAAGACGGCTGACCTTGATACGATGGTCCTTGGTAACGCTGTCCTTGATCCAGACGGAGCACTTGGCCACCACCATAACCAATGGTACCCCAAGCAATGCTTAACGGGACCGAGACTGCAATCGTAGGCTGAGATGGTAAGGACATATACAAATGATGCCCTACGGGGTCATAATAACGGCTTGAACCTTGTGCGCCCCAATTCTGGACGGAATGCAAATACTAAGTATATGGCTCCCCTGCTGGAATAACACCAGAAGAAGGTGGGGCACTAAGTGCAGGATGAACAACTCTGGGTGTATGTGCGGACTGGCCACTATGTACTGAATCATGGGACGGACCAGCAACAGTAGTTACGATCGAAAACGCCATAATGGCACTAACAACTGGTGTTGAAGACGCTACACAAACAGTCGGAATAGTCAGAACTGACATGACAACTGTATTGTGAACTTGTGAAATAAAAGATCCCGTAGTGGGAGTGATGTTGTGATCCCACATGGTACATGAAGAGGAGTTCCTAGAACCCATGGCATCCCTCAAAGCCTTATAGCGTAAGGGTACTGTAACACCAAAAGGGGTGACAGTGAAGGCCAGAGTTATAACCGAGGATGTGGCTGGGATAGGAGTCTCGATACTTGACAAAACAGGTGTCTCACTCACTATCGGAGATGTGTCATCCATGTCAGAGGAAGACATCGAGACCGAAACACCAGTAGGAGTAGAAGGAAAGTCCTCTTCATAAGGCTCCCAAACAGGGTTCCAAAATAGATCGTGAAGATTGTCTTCTAGAGTGTGAGAGTTCAACAGTTGGACACTTGGAATAACAGGAAAAGTGTCACCACAAATCAGTGTCTCAGGAGCAGCAGAATAAGGAGACCCTTGGTGACTAGGGATGGGAGACGGGATCGATGGATCCGCCAGGATTATCCGATTCAAAAAATCCTCAACAAGCTAACGAGAAAAGACCCTACTCAAACTAACGCAAACAAGACCTAACAGGGTGTGTGTGAATGTGGCCGAATAAATTTGAAGACACAAGGACATAACTTGACCTTTTTATCTTTAAAGAGTCGAGAAAAGGACAAAAATATGACTCTAGTTGCCTTCGAATGTTTAGTCAGCCCGAAGTGACAAATGCTCAGGTGAGCCTTTTCTTTTAGGGATTCCGAAAAGGATCAAAAAGTGACTACTCTGGTGAACTAGGCAAAGGGTTTACTAGACGATCCGTAAAACTACATATACACCTTAGCAATCATATGAAAACCAAGGACTTTTCGTACGACAATCAATCTTCCCGAATACTGTGTTCAGTGTGTTACGGGTCGTAAGGCGACAACATGGCTTCTTGTGGATAAAGGATGATAACCTAGTGGAGTCTCCCCATATACTCGACGGCACGTGGGAGCACAAGTCCGTACTAGACCACAATTGAGTCACAAAAGGAGGAATCACCCAACCTTGAGTGGAAACAAAAGTGACTAGGTTTAACGAGCCGGAGCACGTCTCTAGCCTAGACCTCTAGAATGTGAGTGTTATGTTCCAATGCGTTGTTAGATTCATTCGGATTATTTTAAAGTTGATCTTGAATTAGGTTTCAGTTTTCAGGCCTTACCGTATGTAATCTCTCAAAATCCCTTAAATGCAATATATATGGAAAAATATGTCATTTCATTCGATGAATGCTAATTACGAGAGAGTTCAAGAGCTTTCACGCAAACGAAATGATCATCAAACAACAAAGAACTTCCCTAATGCAGCTAACGCAAATTAACAAACTTTTCTTTAAGATCACTAATCACTAATTGAAATGAAAAGTTCTAATTCTCATTAACTAATACAAAGCAAAAGAGATTTTTCTTTTTGATGATGGCAAAATGCACTAAACAACTTTGAGAAATGACAACAAACAAATTATATTCAATACAAGCACATTCAATTCCTTAAATCACAAATCAAACTTCCAAAGAACAAGAAAGATCCCAAAGACACCAATGAGCCGTGTAATCTAGGCTAAAACTGAGACGAAGTGGAATTCAAGTGAAGACAAAGCAAGTCACCCAAATAATGCAACAAAACGATTTACAACCACCAAACAAGTGCACGGGAGCAATCAAAGAATCGACTGGACCACTAGAAGATCAAAACACCTGAGGAAGGGTCGACACACAAGGTCATTAGATGCCCTAGGGCTAGAAATGTGAAATCAATAGAAAAAATCAAACACCCAAAAGGTAACGATCAAAGCCAGTCAAATCACACTCCAACACACTCAAGTAGTCTAAAGAAGGTACCTAGAACAAAAACCAAGCTCAGAGGGCTCTCAGCCGAGAAAAGTTCAAAAGTTCCCAGGCCTAGTGCGACTGTCAGGCTGCAACTAGCGCCTTTTAGGGATTGGCGTGGGTTGTAAATGTGTAACTTCTATCAACGGGCATGACTGTAATGCTATAAAAAAGCGCCAGCCGAGTTCGCTATGGAAAAAAAAAAACAAAAGAGCCAAGGCTAAGTCAACAGTACCTAGGTACACCAAGGGGCGAGAAGCAACACAGGGATCCAACCTAGAAAGCTAATCAAGCAGGAGAAACCAAGAAACAACCAAGAAATAAGGCAAGTTCCAAGCCGTTCAGTTCGTAAACCAAACTGGAGATGGAATGAAGTGGCGTTGATCTACTTTGCTAATGCAGAGCAATAGCGTTTCGAAGGCTATGTGGCCATACTTCAGGCCCCGTCTAAAGTTTACAAATCAAACAACAAGACAAAACAAGCAACAAGGCAAAGAGCCAACTCCCCAGCAGAGTCGCCAAATTGTTGTGGAGGTAAATCCCCTCTGCGGACAGAGGCGATCCCACTAGCCTAAATGGGGTCTAGCAACAATCAAACAACGCTAACACGCAGGTTCCTAATTGCAAATTAAAGACCGATGTGAGGCCTACCTCGAATTCACGCTAGTACTTGTAGGAGAGTCTCGCTCCTGTTCCTTTGCTCGACTGGTCACAATCCCCATGTTCTCGTGAACGTACACCTGACATGCAAAGAACGACACAAATACAAGCATAAAATCCAAGAGATGCAACTATATATCAGTTAGAAAGGATATAACTCAAACATCATTATAAAGACAATACGAGTGGAACCATAATGATAGTCGTCTATTATTATTGATAAAAAAAAAAAGAATACAACCATAGTTCTGACATCAAATCCTCCTTTAGCTCGGTGGTCAGCAACACATGCCTTGCAAAGCTTGTTGGGAATGGGGAACAAGCCTCTCTCTCCTTGGTCACTTGGACAAGAATCTCCTCACTTGAGATTTAGCCTTATAGGGATGAAGAAGGCCTCTTGTAGCATGAGCTTAGAAATTCTCAGACTTTGGGACTTAGAATTTGGAGCTTGGAGAGTACAATTACTAACTAGCTTGTCAAAGGCAAAAGGACAAGCTTATATAGGGAAAGGAGAATGTTATGCTTCTTAACCTGCAAATGATACCCAAATACAGAATATGCGAAGAAAAGAGACCGAGAACACAGAATATGCGAAGAAAAGATATCCAGAACACAGAATAGCGATGACTTTATTATTCAGAGAGAAATGTTCACTTGCCTCTTCGAGGGCCCACCTCTAATAGAGCAGAGTTCGTTACAAAAAATAAGACACGGCTTGCTCCTCGCAGGAGTTACTATCCTTTATATATGACCTCCTAAAAGTAATACCACGGGTCAATACCATTGATACTTAAATACCCGTTCGGCCCATTTGCAAACTAACTGTGGGCCCTTTATTATATTGTGGATTAACCACTTAACAATTCATTAATATGGGGCTTTATTGACTCTTAACTATGACGTGGTCCCATTACATAGATAAGGGGGTCAGGGTGGGACCCTAACATGCCCACCCACTTAAGACTAGCCTTGTCCTCAAGGCTGAAGCTGCGGAAACTGCTGCAGAATAGTGGCTGGCTCCCAAGTTGCATCTTATGGAGAGGTGTCTTTCCATTTGACTAGGACTTCCTTAATCATGCGGCCGTGCAGTTGCTTGCCTCGTGTGTCGAGGACCTGTTCCGGTTGAAGCCAAATCGATCCTTCTTCGTCCAATTCTGGTAGACTAGTCTGAATTCTGCAATTATTCCCAATCACTTTCTTGAGGCATGAAACATGAAAAACTGGATGGATTTTTACAGTCGGTGGCAAAGCCAATTTGTAGGCCACTTCTCCAATGCGTTGAAGTACTTGATATGGTCCATAGAATTTAGGAGAGAGTTTCTGACATCCTTTGTCTTTGAGTGATGTTTGCTTATATGGTTGGAGCCGTAAAAAGACCTGATCCCCTTCTTGAAATTGGCGTTCTGAGCGATGCTGGTCTACCTGTTGCTTCATGCGGTTCTGAGCTTGGTGAAGATTCTCTCGTAGATGGGCGAGCATAGTTGCACGGTGTTGTCGGAGTTGATCCACTGCTTGGACTTTTGAGCAACCCTTGAGATATGAAGTAGGTGAAGGTGGGAGTTGACCATATACTGCTTCATATGGAGTCATTTTGGTGGTGGCATGATAGTTTTTGTTATACCACCATTCTGCCAGAGGTAGCCACTGTACCCAAAGGTGTTGTTTTTCTAAAGTAAAACACCTAAGGTAGGTTTCTAGACACTTGTTGACTGCTTCAGTTTGACCATTTGTTTGCGGATGGTAGGAAGTACTGAGTTTTAGTTGAGTTCCTTGTATTCTGAAGAGTTCCTGCCAAAAATTGCTGGTGAAGATCGGGTCGCGGTCGGACACAATAGAAGTGGGCATGCCATGCAATTT
>APFE030558127.1:0-58069 GCA_000404065.3 Pinus taeda | reverse complement strand
CCCAAATACAGAATATGCGAAGAAAAGAGACCGAGAACACAGAATATGCGAAGAAAAGATATCCAGAACACAGAATAGAGATAACTTTATTATTCAGAGAGAAATGTTCACTTGCCTCTTCAAGGGGGCAACCTCCAATAGAGCAGAGCTCGATTACAAAAATTAGACACGATGCTCCTCGCAGGGAGTTACTATCCTTTATATATGACTCCTACAAGTAATAGCACGGGTCAATACCGTTGATTACTAATACCGTCAGCCCATTTGCAACTAACTGTGGTTCCTTTATTAATTACGGATTAACCACTTACAATTATTAATATGGGCTTTATTGACTCTTAACTATGACATGGTCCCATTACATAGATAAGGGGGTTAGGGTGGGACCCTAATAGAGAAGGAGTTAGGATCATCCACAGGATTCATGGGATTGGCCTTATCATTAAGAGGCTTCCATGAGAGGTGGAGAACTACTTCCCTTCTATGGAGATTCGAAGCCCAACTGAACTAACTCAAGCTGGAATCAGCTCATGAATAGGTTAGGAAGAACCTTCGTAAGTTGGTTTGTTAAAAACTTTACCCAACTGGGCTGGCGCGAGTGTGACTCTGAGACAGAGCGCCAGTTGGCGCACCCTCTTTGGAGGATTTCCCCCATTGGCGCGAGTGATACACTATGGAATAGCGCCAAAGGAAAAAGGGCTACTTTTTTGGGTATTTTGCAGAAGGTGTCTTCAGGGCATATGAAGTACATACTCAAGGGGATACAATGCAGGTGTTTTCAGGTTATGTCACTTCTCACAGGTCCCGGAATAAGTCCTCTAATGTGTGGGAGAAGGGGTAACAGGGACGGTGACAAATTACTGTGTAACACTAGACATTATTCGAGCTATTGGTGGTGTTGGAGGATATCAATCATGCCTCTAAGAAATTCATTAACTAGGAGAAAAAATAATATTCATATATTTGACAGCTACAATGAATTATGAGTTATTGTATCCAAGATGTAAAACATTTTCACTAATAGCATATACATATGAATATTAGGTTGGAAATGTAGATGATATGAAAAACACAAGTGGATGTTCTTTCTTTCTTGGATAATTCCTAGTGGCTTGGTTGAGCAAGAAGTAGACATCAATCTCTCTCTCTCTATTGCTGAGGAAAATACATTGCAACATCATCTAGCTGCTCTCAGATTTTGTGGATGAAGCAAAGCATACAGGGTATGAAGGTAACTTATGTAAATTGTATTCCCATTATCTGTGATAACACAAGTTCTAACAGAATATGTAATAATCATTCTCTACATACAAAGACCAAGTGTATTCCCATAAAGTACGAATTTATTGGAGAATGGGTTGTAAATGAGGTGGTGAAAATGGATTATAATCCAACAAAAGAGCAGTTTGCTAAAATATTTACTAGACCCCTAACATGAGAACCCTTTTTATATTTAAAGTAAATTTTGAAATTAATTTCTCTCTCTTCTCTTAACTAGACCTACTTCACAAGCCAAAAACGAAGTTATCCAAATCATTATAGGGATATCTAAATAAAAAACATTAATTTATGGGGAGTTGAGAGGTCCATGGTAACAGAATAATCACAAGGGGATATCCAATTGACAATACCCTGGGGATTGGAAAATGTTAGTAAATTGACTTCACATTTGGGTCGTGTCACATTTAAGGTAGCATCCTTTGAAGTGTTGGGCTCAATATGGAAGGAACATTGATGGAATCTGTAGAATGGTAAATGATATAAATAAACCCCCGTGTCATTTTCAATTAACAAAGGATTTTGTAGAAAAACATGGGGCCTTGAGCCTCCTCCATCCTAGGTGGCATGTAAATAATGATAGTTGGAAAAATATGATTGGACAATAGTGATGATGTGGCATCTAGTTTGAAGGACATGTCTGCATGATGTGATAGCTGACATGCGACATCCACATTTAACACTTTCAGGCATCTAAGTGGTCATTTTATGGGTAATACATGGAACCACCCCTAAGCTGACATGGGTAGAGTCATGATGTGTGATGATAAGTGGAAGTGACATGGTTAAGTATTGATGTGGAACCAATAATATTGCAATACATGGCATAATAATTGACATTTGGGGGGATATCATGGCAAGTAATAAATGTGATTGCAACATGTCATATTTCAATTGAACAAGTTATGTGAAATTGACGTGATGGGCATGGTACAAGGACAAATGTGCTAGACATGAAGGAATTTGATGGAAAACCATTTGTTAATTGATAGATAATATGCCATGCCATGTTTAAATAGATGAAAGCATATAAGTTTTGTGCTAGGAGAAAATGACTAGATGGACAAATTCTTCGACATAGTAAATATGTCCTATAAAGTGAATTTCAACCCTAAGAATTTTTTGGTTAACAAAGGAAATGTTGCAAAACACATAATATTCTATATTGAGATAAGTGGATGATAGTTCATGGTGATGTAGTAATAAATAGAACATGGCCCAATGATAAGCTGACAGGTTGGAAATAGGTGTTAATGACATGGTAAAGTGATGATATGGCATGTCGATAGAGTGCCATGTGGCATGTGGGAATAGCCATATTGGGAGGCCAAGTGGGCCAAATCTTAGTGACGCATTACACCACCCAAATAATTCCATGTGGAAAATATGGCATTAGTTGATGATGTGGCAAATTCTCAAGATTCATGCAAAAGGGAATTTTTTGAGTGTTTGTACCTTTAGAAATAAGGCACGATTCTAAGCCTCCAAGCATATAGTTCATGGATCCAGTCGTAGGAGCACTCAGAGGTTGGATTAAAATGATGAAGTTCAATGAGAACCTCCTATGCTTAAGACATTGGTTACAATATTCACTCTTATGTGCCAAGAGTTGAAGCTTAAGAGCGTATCACTAGTTGTAAGCTTGGTGTTCTAGATGTGGAAGGAAACTAGGCATTTCAAGTCGTAAATTTGGCATTCCAACACTAAAATCAAAACTGAAATTAATTAGAATAGCATGCAAAATTAATTCAAAATATTTAAATGAAGAATAAGTCATGGTGTTAAAATAGAAGTTTATAACCAATTCAAATTGAAGGAAAAAAATCAGAACAGTAGTAAATCTAAGGAACAAAGTTGAAGTGAAACTATTTGAGACACCCAAGATTGACAAATCAATTGATAATAGAAACAAGCTTAAATCTATATAAACAAAAATAGCATTATAGAGAAAATATCTATGAATTGTGTATCTTGAAGGAGAGCAACAAATATATTTTTGAGTGAGCACAACAGATAATATTTATTATATGAGTTTGAAAAATTATGAAAGAGGGGTTTCAATGGTTGTGTAGGTAGGTGCTTTCACAATAGGGTGTTGGAGCTTCCTTTCAGTTGGTTTTGATAAATAGGGATTTGGTGCTTCATTAAGGTTGGTGCGTAAAAAATAATCTAGTTGATACTTGTAGAAAGGAAGGATGTTGAATCCTTTAGTAGGTTGTATCCTACAAACATTTGTGTAATCTCAAGTTGTATTTTTATTTTTCATCATAGTTAAAATGAGTTTGTAGTTTTCTGAATTGGGTTCCCATGTTAATATATTATGTCCAGATGTATGAGTTTGGTGCCTTCATTCATTATTTTGTTGCTAAGTGTTTTTACTTTGATCAAGGAATTTTGAAAATTGTTAATATATTGATTCAGTCCCCCTCTTATTATTTTGTTGGTTTCTAATAGTTATGTGGCATATGCTAATGTGTTTAAGGAGTTGAGAAGCAAGCTAGATGATAGAAGTGAGAAGTGAATTTTTATTGGATGCAGTGATCACTCCAAGGAATAGAAGTTGTACAATATAATAAAAAATAGGTTGATAAGAAGCAAAGATGTCGAATTTAAAGAAAATGAATGATGGGACAAAAGCATTGATAAAGCTATAATAGTTCGAAAAGTGACACTTCGAGTAGAAGATGATGCAAAGGAATAGGTTTTTCAAAGAGGTTAAGAGATTCACAAACCTAGTCATCGATAAAAAAATAATCCAACTATAACTCTAAGATATTCTATTCAAGGTGAGCCATATAATATAGAAAGTTAGTCTACTCCTACTACTTAATCAGATAGTGATATCATTCTACAGTTGATTCCTCGAGGCTTAGAAATACTATAATTTGAGAGACATCTATGAATACATATATCTGAATTCAAATTTTTCATTGTTTTCCTATTAGTTAACAAGTTTTCAAGAGGCAATAAAAATATGAAAAATGGGTGAAAGGAATAGTTGAAGAGATGGATTCCATATAGGAAATGGTACGTGGGATCTAGTAGAATTACCAGAATATAAAGATTGCACAGGGGTTAAATTTCCTTAGAAAACAAAGAAGAATGAGAAAGGAGAAAAAAGAAAATGCAACGTTAGATCGGTAGCTAAATGATTTGTGCAATAGTCCATAGTGGATAATGGTGATACGTTTGCAAGTTACAATGTTAGATAATCATAGATTTATCTTAGCCATAGTAGCTTAGAAGAAGTTGAATTTTTATCATACGGATGTAAAGATAGCATTATTGAATGAAATTTTAGAAGAAGAAATATACGTGGATCAACCACTAAATATGTGATAGCAGGTTATGAAAATAAGATATATAGGTTGAATAAAGATTTATATGGACTTAAGAAAGCTCCTGGAGCTTGGTATAGTATGATTAATTCATATATAATTATCAACAGATATAAAAGAAGCAAGAATGACCTTACATTGTTTATAAACATGAATGAGCAAGGAAAAATTCAAATTGTTTGTTAGTATGTTGATAATATGATCTTTGCAAGAAATATATCAATGGACATGTTTAATTCAGCTATCAAGAAAGAGTTTGAAATGACTAATTTAGTGAAATTTTTTCTTGATATTGAATTATGTAGTGTCCCACCTTGGTAAGGTTAGTTTTGTGACACTTATAGAGGGTGATTTTGATGCAGTGGTATAAAATTATGCATGTCAGACTTATGTATATGCTTTTATGCTATGTACCTAGTTTATTTCACGTGGTTTCTACGTGCTTATGATAAAGAATTATTTTGGTTAAATGCATATTATTAATGTTTTCTGTTTTGGTATCCTAGTTTGGACATGGGTATATGACAAGGATGGTTATCTAGGATTGAGACATGTGGATCCATGGATGATTATGATTTTTTGGAACATATGGTTAATTATGATTTATAGAGGATACATGATTTGTATGATTATATATGCTTAGGGTTGTACTAAGAAGGATGTGGTAGGGGACTTGGTCATTGCAAACAAGGATTCTCAAGTTATAAATGATTGTGGAAGTCATTTCTCCAAAAAAAAAGTGATTGTGTAAGTCATGCACAATCCTTTCTAAAATGTGAATAAATTAATTATCAAATCATTTGATTAGTTTTATCTATGATATTGTGATGTGTGGGGGTCTCAGAACAAAAAATTACCAATGAACCATCAAATGGTATGAGCTCACAATCAATACCTTAAGGTGAAGGGCAGAGTTTCAAAGTAGAGTAGATGATAAGCCATGGAAATTAAGCATGGACTCCTAAATCCATGAAATATAAAGACATGGATTCTTGGATCTATAATAAAAGGATTAGGGCATGGAGTCCTAAATCCATGAAAGACAAAGACGTGGAGTCTTGGATCTATAATATAACGATAAGGGCGTAGAGTCCTAAATCCATGAAAGATAAAGACATGGAGCCTTTAATCTATAATAAAAGTATTAGGACACAAATTCCAAATTTTTTTAAAATATCAAGGTGTGGAATATTGGCTCCTTGGAGTAGATCAGGGTATGGAGTACTCAATCTACTAAGGCATGGAGATGCATGTAATAGGGATGCAAAATCCCTATTACTCAGAAGACAAATACCACTCATGGAGGCTCAAGGATGAATATCCTTCATAAAATTTCATTTTTGACAACTTTGGAGGGAATTTATAAAAATAGAAAGTCATGTGTAGCATCCCATGTATGACATTCCAAAAGTAGTAAATCACCTTACATTAATTGGTAATTAAGTATAGTTAGAGGAAAATGACTTAACTCATCACTAATCAATCATAATAGTTTAATATTGACACAATAATCAATATTATTAATATTATTAATTATATTATTAATAATATTAATAATATTATTCCCTATGAGATTATGTTATTATTAAAAGGAATTACAAGTCACCTTCATCACCTCAATCACTTCACACCTATTTTCTTGATGAATCTCATAGGTCTATGTAAGTCTCTCTCTCTCTTCTAATAATACATTACACTCTCTAGTATGCACTCATCAAAGAATGAGATATTCCTCTCACAATCATTAAATACACATAATAATAGATTCCCCTTAGACTCTCTTTAATTCATATGTTACACTCTCATTAACTAAGGCATGCATACCTCTCCTTAAAAACATGAGTTACACTCCTATAAATGGAATAAAATTCATGCATACTAACCTCCTTTATGACAAGAATTTGTTGCTCCTCCTATATATCTGTCTCATCTATTCTCAGTTGGAGGGAAGGGTATGGTGATTCAAAGACTTTGATAGATTTGAAGAAGATTGTGAAAGAGAGATATTTGGAGTGTAGCCAAATTCTAATATAAATTACTAATTATCTCTACCCAATGGAGTTGAAACTGAGTGGTATTGAGAGGAAATAAAACTTGTCTTCCTCAGATTGCCCTGTATATCTCTCTACTGTTGTATTTTGGTACTACTTGTGAGCTCTTACAACTTGGGGGTTGCAGGGGGGAGAAGTTTTCCCTGTATATGGTTAGGTGGAAAATGGGATGGTTCAAATGAGTTAGTTAAGGGATCAAGATAGCTCATATTCTTAGTGATTGGAGTTTAATATCTCTTCAGGTATAATTTTGATTGTCCTAAAATTGTAGTATAGATTTAGCATAAAACAAAAAGTAGAAATTTAAATTGTCGTAAGCATCTATTTTTGGTTTAAGCTGATGTTATATGGAATCTTATTGGCTAGTTGAAAGTTAATACTAAGAGTGATCTATATTTATGGATGTTTATATCTCAAGATGTTATGGAATTATTATTGGTGTATTTTATTGTACTCACCTTGGTATTGTAGCATTTGAGAAAGGAAAGCCAAATAATGTTGTAGGTAACTGCAATAAAACAATTTCAAGGGACTTGGGTAAGAGTTCCGTGAGTTATTGTTCTGTTTTAGGTAATTAGATGCATGGTTTAGAAAGGGTTTCAGGGTATTTTTCAAAGTGTTTGACCAAATCCGTGAATGAGTAATGCTACCAATTTAGTTATGCAAGAATAAGTGATACCTTGCAGCTTACAAAAAAGTAAGAAAATGGACACATACCCAAAATATACCTCGAGGAATTACAAAATCATCCCTTAAAATAAAATGCATAAATAATGGTAGCTAAAATATCGTATGGAAGATCACAGGCATGAGGTGAGTTTGAGGTAAATTTCAGTTATGGCTTATCTTTCATATTGTTATCAATAATTCAATGTTTTGTGATCCTTTTTCTTGTTACAGTACTATTAGAATTTTGAGAGAAGCCTATTGGATGTAGCATTCAAGAATTCCATGTGTTTTTAAATTGTAGCGATCACTACAGTAAGCTTGTCAAATCATGTCAAAGAATTAGCTTACGGGTTATAAAATGTTTCAAGAACTCATATGGGGGGTTTAGAAATTTGTGAATTCAATGAAATATATTACTAGCATAACTCTGTGTTGTATTTTCTCATGTAGAGTTGTATATTAAAGATTGCATTCCATGTGTTTGAGAAAAGTCGTAAATGAGACATTACAGATCTAAATTTCTGTTGTTTTAAAGAATTGAATCTCCAGGAATTTTGGATGTGATTCAACCTAACATCAGGGGGTATTAGTGTTATGAAGCCTTTCAACCCCTCATTTGATTCAAAAAAATTACTTTCAGAACCTAGATCGTAAATTTTGTTAATTTTGTAGGTTACTTCTGCCAAGTGTGTGTGCCTATTGTCAAGCTTTTGCTAAAGGATTAAGATGATTTAGTTTCTATTTTATTATGCCAATATTTGAAGTTTTAATTTATGAATTTTATCAGTTAAATAGGTTGAGTAATAATCTTATATTCATGTTGCTAATGGTTGTCAAAATTGCCTTAAGAGATGATGGTTGCCAAGTGTTTGACAAAATGCCTCAATCGTTGTATATTGTATGCTTTAAAATTGTTTGTCAAAAAGCCTCAATGGTTGTAGATTTTACGCACATAAATTCTTAGAGTAAATGTCTCACTAACTATATATTTTTTGTACCAAATATTATGAATATATTATTCAATGGATGTAGCTTCCTATGTATGCAAGTTTTTGTATAAATGTGAAAATGAATTTTAGAAAATATGTTGAAGCATGAATAGATCAATAGGATAGTAATTTTATCATATAAAGGTATCATAAAAAAAGGGGTATTGTTCCAAACAATTTTACAATGACAAATTTTGTAGGATGTAATTACTTGTGCAAATGAGAATACTAAGTTCATCTGAGTTGCATGTATTCAAGGGCACAACCTTATGCTTTAGTAACTATAGTAACCATCTATTTTTTCCCAATTTGGAAGTTCCATTGTTTTAATTGGCACTTTTTAAAGAATAATATGCTTCTGAAATTGTAATAGTAGCTGCTCTTGCTACATCATTCATTATACAAGTCTCACGATTGAAGCAATGCCATTTTGCAAATAATTGTTCTACCTTAAGTATTGGTATTGGGAATTTTTAATTGATGAATTTCCAAATTTTGTTGGGTCAATATCTTCTATGATTCCATTTTCCATTTCATAAACATATCATATTTATTAGATTTTCTTATGAAGAGAGACATATTCCTCCTTCAGTTACCTTATTGGATGTAGGTTAATACTCATTACTTGTTGTTTCATTTTCGTTATAGAAGCATAACATTGTAGGTTCTTGTGGCATAATTTTGTAGTTATGATGTTAAGAGTCAATAAGTGGAACTTATTTAGCATAATCTAGGATATTGAATAGGTTGATCTAGCTTAATTTCCACACATTGCATTATGGTCAATTTTATTTCAGTCTTACTCAGACCTCTCATATAAGTATGAAAAGAGCACGTGCTTCTTTTAAACTTGAGGATAAATGTGTTTTGGAATTGATTTTAAGGGAAATTTTTCCCTCACTTCTTATGTTATATTCTTATATTGAAATAAATGAAGGAACATGATTACATGAAAACTAAGTTGTTCATATTATGAAAATATAAAACACACACACACACACACACAATTAAGTAATAGTGTTCAATGCGACCTTTACTTCTCTATACTATTGATGGTTGGTAAAGTGGGACCTTACACTATCATTCAATAAAAATATGGTATTTTTGTGTTTCAAACTGGGTTTGCAATTGATGAGTTGAAGAGGTTGATTTTAATGAATTATATATCACCACCAACTCCAATTGCAATAAGAAAAAAACTCAACAAAGAACATATAGGACCCAATGTATATTCAATTGTATTCAAGAGATTGGTTGGTAGCTTTACGTATCCTACTACCACTAGAGAAAAATATTATGTATGACATTATTTTGATTTATAGGTTCATGCAGTATCCAAAACAATCACATGGCAAGAAGGAAAACGAAATTTGAGATATATTGTTGGAACAATATGATATGACATATTATACTATAGCAATAATAGTGGTGTTTTAGTTGGAACTGATAACTATTTTATAGATAGCGTGGATGAAAAGAAGAGTATGTTGGGATGTTATTTTCATCTTGGTTCAAGGATGAATTCATGGGTATCGAAGAAGCAACCCACTGTTTCGATCTCATCAATAGTAGAAAAGTATGTAGCAACAACAACATCAACTTGCAACAAATTTCATTATGCAAAGTGTTGGTTGATTTACAATAAGAATATAAGTGATCAATTACTGTGTATTTTGACAATAAATGTTTTTCAAAAAAAAGTAAGCATATTGATATGGCATAACTTCATTAGCGAGTTCATTAACAATAGATAAATCCACATAGCATAATATATCAAAAGAACATTTGGTTGACATTGTCACAAAGCCATTGACAAGATATGTATTTATGTTTCATAGAAGACACCTATGTGTTGCAATACTCCCTTAGAGTGGTCATAATTAAGATGTGTGTTAGAGGTAATTACTCTTGGTTTTAAGTCTATTTATTTGAGTTGCATAGAAAAACCTATGTTGTGTACCTAGATAAGAGTGATCAAAATTAGGGGGGGTGTTAGAGATAATTACTCATTATTTTGAGTCTATTTAATGATGTAGCTTGAAGCATCCCAGGGAAAATCCATTTGCTAAGTCCAAACACCTCCTTGACCTTGTGGATAAGGTAATGAAAAAGAGGATGGCTCATATATGTTGTGGGTATGATGAACCTCGTACAGTAAATTCCAACATAATATTGATTTTGATCAACAAGAAGATCCTAGGAATGTTCAAATTATATTCTACAAGCCCAAAATTAAATTCTATGCAACTTCATATTTTCAATGATAGAACACTTACAATGTATTGGTGTATATAAACATCTCTATGTGTTTTCTGAATTTATTCACATGCACTATGTATCTCTATGTATTTTCCATATTTAGCCACATGTTTTTCTTACCTTGGAACAATCAACATGCATTGGATTCCTCACCATAAGTTAAGATATAGTTGTAATATAGTTACACTTAGATGTACTTCAGTCACACCAGTGGAGTGGAATCATCCACTCATGAGTTTTACTTCCCTTTAGCATGAGTAGAGTCACACTGTGAGTGGAGTCATGCATGAGCTAAGAAATATGTAACTAACGATTTCGTGTCAATTCCCTACTTAACTAGGACAAGGTGGTGGTTTACTTTAGTATAATTCCACTTATTCATGTTGATTTTCTAGTTATCAGTGGGAATCTACTATTTCAGCTGATTATCTAACTACTTTACTTAACTTGTTAACTAGGCCTATACTTGATAGAGGTTATCCATGCACTATGACACCCAAACAAGTACGTACTCATAGAGGATATATTTCAGTGTATTATACTTAATTTTTTTATATAGAGAGATAGAGAGAAATTATATTCTAATATATTTTGCAATCTTTAGTTATTAGCTTGCTATTGTTACTTTTGTTTCCACCTATATTATTTATAGTTGTAACACAAAATTTCACAGCATATTAGAGCATGGTTGGTGGTGAACCAAAGTATAGATATATTTTCATGTTTTGAACATTTAAGATTAAATAAAATGGATTAGCCCCTACAATATTAACAACAAGTGATTCTCATGCCATTTGACCAGCATGAATGGAAGCTATGAATGCTACTTCTTCTTAGAAGTAAGGGGCTATTTAGAATCACATTAAGTAATGAACATTAGGTAAATGTAGCTCTGAAGAAGACAAAATAATTCAACACAATGGATAAATCATATGGGCCTCTCTTCCTATCCATTTTTCTAGATATACTCTTTCACCTAGAGTCATCCACCACTACCAACAAAGTTTGGATATACCTTGAGGGCCTATATGGTAAGAAGGACATGATGCATGGACAAGAGTTAGTGAATGAGCTAATATAGTTGATTTTGAGTAGCTTTGAACCCCTATATGACTTATTTAAAAAGATCAAGTCGCTACTTCGAGTTTTAAATTGCATGTGGTATTGGAAAGAAAGAGGAACAACTTATTATTTCAAGGTCTCCAAGATCGAGCTAGAATACTCCATTTTCATTTCTTCATTCCATCCTTCAAGATTAATGATGGGTCAAACTTGGAAGATAAGATTGATGGACTCTTTCATTGATTCTCTCATGAAATAACACCACAAATTTATAAAAAATGGAAACCCTCAAAAACTCCAATGTGCATGCACTTGTTTTTCAAGGAAGCAACACCAACACACAGAAGCAGAAAGGAAAGAAGTAGCATGAAAATATAAAAGGATTGAATTATAGATCCAATCACAAGTATTCCAACTACAAAAATGGGATATCAAAGAAGGAAAGGAAAAAGTGTACCTACTGTAATAGAGCCTTCCATCTCAAATCTGCATGTGTAAAGAAGTAGATTGACATCATGGCACATATACTCAAACAACACAATATTGGACACTAAATTCTTAATGGTCCCAAAAAGAGGAAGAAAGCATCATATGATTGAAGTAAATCTCATCCACTTGTAGTAATTTCCTATTCTTCTTATTCTTGTATTATTTATATTGGGTAATCACACCATATGGCTACCTCATGTGATTCCTTTTTCATCATCGAAACATGTTTTGGTCCTCCCATTCTTGTGCAACATAATACCCCCATATAAGTACATGAAAAAGGGAGACTAGATAAGGGAAAATTCTACTTTAAGGATGTATTTCAAGTCCCTCAGCTATCCATAAACCTATTACCATTCATCCAAATAACATAGTCTGGTAGAGGAAAGAATGTGGAATTTACAGTTGATACTTTTACCATCTCTAAGATGATAGGTGGTTTTATTGGGTGTGGAGCCTGATTATCTTCTTTATTCAAAGGTATCAACCCATTAGACCCCATGTCGTAAAGGGGCAGCAATGCCTCCCATTATTTGTGTTGCAACGGGGGTCCATGGTGGGGTGGCATCAGTCTTTAGGAGCGGCCCCCCCCCCCCCCCACTGTGGGATTTGGGGGCAACGGCCCCCAAAGCTAAAAATAAATGTAAAATTGTATTGTGAAATGTTGTAATTTTGTAGTCAATCTGAGTCGTTCAGTAGGCAGAAATATGACAATAGAAGTTGTGTTTAATTTAAGATTTTTTTCCCTAGAAGGAAACCCCTTGCTATATATGAGGGAATTGTATTGTGGCTATGTAGAGGTGTATTATTAGAGAAAAAGAGAGAAGAGATTGTGTGAGAGGGAACAGGGAATTACAGCAGATCTGTTGTAGGTTGTATCTCTTCATTTTGCTGGATAATATAAAAGGAAGGACTGGTTGTTTCTCTGTTGACGTATCCCAAATTGGGTGAACCACTTATATATGTGTCTCTCTTGTTTTATGTTTTTTTTGTTTATATTTCTACAATATTTTATGTGTTCCATTGCTATTAATATATAATTTTCTAACAGGTTCTACAATTGTTGTAGGTAAATAAGATCATTCTATAAGGTTGTATTCTTTTTCAAAAATTTCTTCCAAATATTCTTTGGTTATCTTACTAATTCATGCGAACCAAGAGAGTGCATTATGGCACAAAAAATTCAAGAATTTGAATTATAGGTACCTCTAATAGATCAATAAAGAAGAAATGGTTAATGGGATTCCTAACATTCAATTTTTTGAAGGAGTTTGTCATGGCTGCATTATGGGAAAAAATCTAAAGAAAAAATTCAAGAAAGGAAAGGAAAAAAGGGAATTATCAATCCTTAAGCTTGTGCCGAATGATATCTCTATACCTTTTCCCCAACCATCTATGAGTAAGGTGAGGTATGTTCTTACATTTATAGATGACTAGTCACATTATACTTGAGTCTATTTTATTAATCCAAGTTAGAAGTCTTCGCATGTTTCAAGGACTTTAAATAACATGAATAAAATCAAAAAGGAAAAGGCATCAAAATATTTTGCATGGATAAATGTGGGGTAATATGCGAATAAATACATGAAAATGATTTGTTCAAATGCAAGTATTTAGTTATAACATATAGTGCCTTACACTCTACAACAACACATTATGGAAAAAGGGAATAACCTAACACTAAAATAGATGACCAACTACATGTTACATTCAATGTCATTACCTTCAAAGTTATGGGATGAAACAATCAAATATGCCACTTACATCTACAACATAGTACCACAAAAAACCATGAAGGAGGAAACTCCTTATGAAGCTTGTTGTGGTAAAAAACCAAAAGTCACCCACTTCCATTCCATTCGATTGCGAGAATGAGATCAAATTCTATTGGATAAGAGAAATGGTTTAGAGCCACAAAGAAAGGAGTGTGTGTTTGTTGGATATTTATATGGATTCAAACAATATAGGTTGCTAAATCTTTCCATAAAATAACTTGTTTTTGAGATGACTATAAATTTTGAAGAAGATGCTCTACATGCAACTCTAGAGGAACTTGCAGCACAACCTCCACCACTTCTAGATGTTAGTCTTCAAGATGATTATTCTTCAAGTACTTCATATTGAATTCCAAACCTAATGAGGGGGTCCTACAAGATTCAGGTTCCCCATCACCTTAAGCACAAATGTGGTACCTCATGACTGATTTCTTGGATGTTCCTATGATGATATATCAAGTGGAAGAAGATTTGCATGCATATATAGCTATGGAATCATTCATGCCCATGCACTTCTATGTGGTATTAGATTTTGATCCTCAATATTATGAAGAGGTTGAAGGAAATCCAAACTAGGAAGTAGTAAAGAAATAAGAATACAATTTACTCTTTTTGTTTCATGTTTGGGATATGGTTCCACTTCTCGCAAGTCAAAAGATTGTTCATTGTAAATGAATGCATAGGACCAAAAACATAGAAAATGGAATGATTAACAAGTATAAATCTAGGTTGGTAGCCAAAGGGTTTTTCTAGGTACATGGGATTTATTATGATGAGTCATTTTTACGAGTGCTAAAAATGGACTCCATTAGGATGGTCATTGCAATTGCAACAATAAAGAGGTGGGAGGTTCACCACATGGATGTGAAGAACACATTTGTTCCTGGCGATATTAATGAACATATCTATATGGAGCAACCATAATAATATGTTTAGTTGTCATCATTAGTGTGAAGAATAATTTGATCTCTATATGGCCCCATAGATGCACTTCATGCATGGTACGCAAAGATGGACTCCTACCTTCTCTTCCATAGTTTCAAAAATTGTAAGTTTGATCCAAATGTTTATATGTTGAGGTAATATTATTCCTTGTTATTGATAGTATTGTATATATAAGACTTACTTATCATAGGCATTTCACCCTCAATAATTATTTCTATTCATTCTACTCTACATGACAGGTTCGCTATGAGTAGCATGGGGTTTCCCAACTACTTTCTTGGTCTTGAGATTAGTTAGTCTACTTCAGGAACTACAAGAAAAAAGGTCATTGGTGAGGTTCATGCTTGTGACAGACCTTTAAGGTCCATCACCAATGTAGCATATGGTGATGCTCTTTAAAAAAGGGTGTTGTAAGTGTATATAGTGATGGTCCTTTAAGGTTTGTCACCAAAGACATTTTCAATGACACTTTTGGTGAAGGTCATTAAAGGCCCATCACTAGTTCTCTCTTTGGTGACACTTTTGATGAGGGTCATTAAAGGCTCATCAATAATTCTCTCTTTGGTGACACTTCTAGAGACGATCTTTTATTGACCATCACCAATGATCGTTTTGGTTTGTTTTGGCGACGGTCATTAAATGTATGTCATCATTGATCATTCCAATGATTTTTTGATGATGATTGATGACTATGACGAACCTTTAAGGTCTGTCACCAATGTCACATATAGTGACGATCTTTAAAAAATCATTGTTGTAAGTGTATATAGTGATGGTCCTTTAAGGTTTGTCACCAAAGCCATTTTCAATGACACTTTTGGTGATAGTTGTTAAAGGACCGTCACTAATTCGCTCTTTGGTGACACTTTTGGTGAGGTTCATTAAAGGCCCATCACTAATTCTCTATTTGGTGATGCTCCTAGTGATGATATTTTATTGACCCTCACTAATGATCTTTTTTGTTACTTTTTGTGACAGTAAAAAAATGTTCATCATCATTGATCATTCCAATGCGTTTTTGATGACACTATGTACATGTTACTATATTTTTTTCAAAAGATAATGATTCAAGACCATTGTTGTGGAGTCATTTTCACTATGTGTCCAAGGTCATAGTGGTTATCATAGGCAATCAATTTGTTAAGAAGTAACTAGTGTGTATTGTTTCCCTCAAGTCATAAGAATATAGCTTTCATATGATTCAACACATGATTCATCTCTATTAGATTTATTATCTAGAAAAATTCATCTAAATAAAGTTCCACTAGTGTGTGTAGGAACTATATTATTTCATACATAATCAAGCCATGTTAGTTCTATTAATGAGAGAGACATAGCACTCCTCAACACTCATGGCTCACCTTAATATGCTTTGAAACAATACGCCAACATTCATTGGCACCTCTCATGTCTTGGAACATCTTTGTACCTAGAACATATTTCCATGAGTAGGATTCCCAAGCACATGTTGGCATGCCCTTGCATAGTATAACACTCCCCTGTCATGTATTTGCATGCCTTGTAGTCCCTAGCATGCCTTGGAACAACTTGGCATAATATTGCATTGACAAACATTAGCACTTGGGACACATTGGCACTTGGCATGTATTGGAACATATTATTAGTGTGTCTAGCATGCCTGTATTGAAAGAGATAAAGTCTTGACTTATTAACCATCTTAAGTGTTCATTTCCTTGCATTTTATCTTGCTTATTACTTTTGTTGCCTTGAAACTCCTTGATGCATACTGGCATACTCTGGCACCATGCACATCCTAGCATGTTTTAGCACTTGGCATCCCTTGGCACCATTTGGCACATGTTAGCACACCCTGGAACTACCTACCACACTATAGCACTTCTTGACATTCCCTGATATTCCCAGGCATGCGTTACTCGTGCTTAAAATACCTTGTCACTCCCTCCATCGCATGAAAGCTATCATTCATTGACACTCCCTGAAACACCCTCATATTCATTCACTTCCATGCATTTTGACCTAGTGCTCCCTTGTGTTTTCCTAGTATTCCCTAACACTCCTCGTCATGCATTATCACTCTCTATCACACCTTAGCACTCTTCAATATGCTTTGCCACTACATACAATGCATCACACTCCCTGATGCACATTAGCACTTCGCACATGTTGGAACTTGGAAGTACTAGCATGTTTGGCATGAGTTGAGATAGCTTGGTATGATTTGGCATGGGTTAATATTAAAGTTATTGAAGATCAATTATTTAAAACTAGATGACAAGAAATGGAGGAAAATTTGGCACTTAGAACGCATTGACACTTGGCACTTGGCACCTATTGGCACCTACTGTCGATGTGCCTAGCATGCCCCTCATGGAAAAGGTAAATCTTTTAATTATTAACCCTATTATGTGCTCATTTCCTTGTAGTTTAACTTGTTCCTCCCTTTTGTTTCCTTGACAGTCCCCGACATGTATTGTCACATCATTGTACATCTTGGCACGCCTTAGAACTTGGCACATATTAGATTTTTTGACAAGTCTTCATACTATTTGGCACATGTTAACATGCCCTAACATTGCCTAACACACCTTGGCAATCATGACCTCACAACTGGCATTACAATTTTCCATGAATTGGGAACCTTACATTCACTAGAACAACTTGGCACTCCCTAGTTTTCATGCCCTCTCTTATACTCCACAATGTCGCAGGCTCATGAGGAGATCGACATAGGTAACCATAGACCAAGATTTTAGTTTGCTAGTTGTTGAGCACTAGAGAAGGTATATAATTACCACTTATTTTTTCATCTTTTATTTAAATTCATAACTTCCTTGCATTATGAAATGAGCATGTGGTGAAAGATTATGATAAAGTTTAGAAGATTTATGAGCAACATAAAATGATTAATAATTACCTTTTCCTATGCAGAAAAAGAAGAGAATGGAAGATCACCATTTCAAAGAAAAAGACAAGACAAGATTAACTGTTGTCCCTTTGAGAGGCAACCGCATCCAAATGAGGCAATCCAAATTGGAGCGTATAAGCCAGGAAAAGGAAGAAGAGATACCAAATCGGCGCAAGAGAACGAGAAGATAACTGAGAGATAAAAATATAACGAATCCCTTAGGATCCTTTGATCCTAAGGGATCGCTACCTCAAAGGCTATTTGTATCATTGATATTCCCGCTTGGCCACTATAAGAAGGGACAATGTTGCTAGCCCAAAGGATAGACTATTATTGTTTTTATGAAATTTACTATTGTAAGTTAAACTTTGATCATTGACTCTCTTTAAAAGAGAAGTTACTGTAACTCTATTTTGATGTTTAATATATAAATTCTGTTGTCGTTCCATCTTTGATTCTGGAGTAATCATAAGCAATCCATCCCTGAAGGCTAAGGGCTCGGCCCTAGTGGATCACTTGCTTCCCGTACCATTGTTTTCTGATTCTAAGTCACGTGTGGTTTGATTTCTCTTATTCACTTTTTTTAGTAATTTGTCATTACTTATTATTTCATGCATTGGTTCTGTTATATTTCATTCATATTTGAATAGTAATGTTGTCTTCAACAACTAGAATGTTATGTTGTTAATCCTCAATTTGTATCGCATTTCCGTTCCTTTACAGATTGATACTATTGTATAACATTGTTGATCCGCCCAGATTGCTAGAGATGTTCGATTACAGAGTAACAATGTTGTGTATTTATAAATCGGTATCGTTGTGTATTTATCTATGGTTTACTTCCAAACGTGATTGTTGTTCATTTGGGATTTTTGTTCCACCGTGACCATAATTGCTATTTCTTCATAACCATGATTAATCATTGTTATGCCGAGATTCGCATTACTATTTCTTTTGATTTAGATGTGTTATGTGCTATATTTGGTTTAGTTTTTGTGCATTTACATTTGATTCAGGTTGTTGTTCCATATTTCATAACTTCCTTTAGTTTGATGTCCCATTTCTATTTAATGTTCAATTCATTTATTAGATAAAGATTGTTGCTTAATTCTTGTAGATTGCAATTACTACTTCATTCATTTCTATAGATTAAATATTTGTTGTTCAATCTTGTTAAATAGATTAGTGGTTGTTCCTTTTCCCGTTATCTGAATCATCGTTGCTTTGGTGTGAATAGAATGATCTGAAGCTATAGTGAACATTGACTATTGTTGTCCAGTTCCCAGAGTGATGCTCTTTTCCTTTATTGCTTCTCACTTAAATTAGTTTACAAAGGTAGGAGTTATTGTTACTACACCCTTCATTGATGAAGTACTGTAGTTTCTTCATTGAATGATTTAGTTATAAGCATTTCTAGTTCTTGCCATTACATTTAGAAGTTTGTTTTCATCATTTCGTTACTTTTGCAGAAGCACTATACTACTAGCATTACTCTAACAAATGATTGCCTCAAACTGAGTACACTCTTTGAGATAGAAAATCATACCTGGATTGATAATTAATTTAGGGTAAATAAAGGTGAAAAAGACCCTTTTTACTGCTCAACATTTTGGCATCGTTGCCAGGGAGAGTGTAGCCATTTGTTTCTTTTTAGAGTAGTGTAAGTAACTACTAAGAGAGAATTGGGTTTTAAAAATGAAAGGTAAGAACCTGCATACGAAGCATGTAACAACCCTCCTCCCCTGCCTACTTTCCTACAAATTTGTTGTTGTTTTGGGTAGAAATCAACATTTGATTTGTGTGCATGACTAAGAAGAAAAAGGTTGAAAAGAATCCTAAACCACTACCCAAGCCTGATAAAGCTAAGGGGTCGGTGACCCTTGGCCAATCAACCTTTATAGAAGAAATCCTCAAAATAGCAGAATCTCAGCCTTCAGTGGGACCTAGAAAAGTTGTTTCTAGACAACCTACTAGTTCCCTTTAGGCCACAGGATCACCATTTGTAGCCTTTGTTGAGGTGCATAGCCAAATTGAGGAGCAAGATTTTCAATAAATTGAGAATTCTAGCCCAAAATCATTACAGGAAGGGAACCATAGTAATCTCCATGAAGGGGGAGGAGAAATAGGGGAAACTGAAGAAACGGGATATCCTCTTGGAATAATTCAACAATTAAGCAACCCAGATAAGGGAAGTGCTACAAAAATCATTCATAACGAAGTTGAAGAACCTCAAGAGCTAAAATCCCCCCAAACATTAGGAAATATCATCATCCCACACAAAGGAATTATTGTTAAGGCCATTCCTATTAAGGTTGTCCCTGCTCCATCTAACCAACCTAAGAATACCCTCCTAGAAATCCCGAAAGGTTATTGGCACATATTTGACCAAATGGCCCAGAATAAGCCAAACACTCAAACCTCGACACTGCAATATCCCATTGTAGATACTACAGTCAATGCAACTATGAAGGCAATTCCTCTCCATCACATCCCTACATTTCATGGCCTAACATTAGAAGACCTAGATGCATTTTTGTTTGAATTCGATATGTTTTGCAGACGATATGACTATACCACCGATCCCCAAAAGATGAAACTATTTCCCTCTACTTTAAAAGGAGCTGCTTTATGATGGTTTATGGGGTTGGGTGGAGGTGTTATAAGCGACTGGGAATAGATGAAAGGTGTTTTTCTGAAGAAATGTTAGGATTATTGTAGATCTAGAGAGGTAAAAGATGAAATATTTCAGATAGTAGCTAGACCTAATGAAATACTAGAATAATATGTTGAACATTCTCAGTATAATTTTCAAAGATCTCCTTATGCATCATTACCCTTACCTGACAATGTATTAAAAACAACATTAATTAAAGGTATGAAGGAACAATGGATTGAAAATTTGAATATTATGGGAAAAGGGGACATCTTCCAAGAAAATTTTGCTAACATCATTGGTTTATGTATCAGGAGCTCACGAGGAAGTACAAGGCTAAGACCAGCAGAACATGACAGGTTACAAGGGACAACAAGATCTCTGGAGAAGGAGTAACTTGCACAAAAATTGGAAACTTATTAGAAAATATCAAGACTGATATATTGGGAACTCTGACAATGCAACTTGATATTATGCAAGGCAAACAAAAACAAGCAAAGGCAGACCAAAATCTGGCAATATTATGTCCCAGATGCGAAAAGAAACATAGCCACAAAGAGTGCCCATTAGATACAGTTCAAGTTTGCGCCATTTGTACAAAACACCACTCTATAGAAAGTTGTCCCTCACTTCCTGGTTTGAAAGCGGTATACAAAGAAGTGGAAGAAGAACCAGAACTAGTGTACCTACTTAATCAGTGTTGTCAATGGCATCCGTGACAATCAGGAATGTTCCCCGATCTAGCTTCTTCTTTCCAACCTTCACAATATCATGCTCAACAATATAATACAATGTGGCAAAATCAACCTCCCTTCTCAAATTGGTCACAACAATCATTTCCTTCATCATCACCATGGCCGAATCAAGAAAGCCAATCTAATTGGCCAAATTTTCCTTACGCCCCACCATATTGGAAAAACAATGTCTACCTAGCACAATGGTCCCCTCCCACTTCGCAGAGTCAAGCCTGGGAGACAAATTGGCAAATACTGATGAATCAGTCATTAGGAACCATTTTGCTCCCTCAACCTACACTGCTAGCACTACAACAAAATACCCAGTCCAATTTAATATTGTAACTCCCAGCCCAACCCAACCCCAATCCAAATAATAGACCGGTCCAATCTGTTCAAATAATTGAAACACCAAACCTAGAAACCGATCTAAGGGAGTGCAACGATCTTTAATTAAGGTCTAGGCGCATTATAGAAACTGAGGGAGATAAAACTGCTCAAGTTGAAAATCAGTTACTTGTAGAATAACCATTACAAGAAGAAGATATGGCCAAAAAACAGACTCATGATCAAGCAACCACATCTTCCCCTCCATTCCCAGAACGATTAATTATACCATAACCTATAGAACATCCTAACTTTGATATTCTGGGAGAACTTAAGAATTTGTACCTAAAAATCCCACTCCTCCAAGCCATCAAAGATATCCCAATCTATGCAAAGACCATTAAAGAGCTATGTATAAAAAAAATCAAGGAGGAGAATAAGAAATAACCCAACAGTTCAAGTAGTTGGCACCTTATCTGACCTGTTATCAGGAAGAGAAGCACCTGTCAAATATGAAGACCCAGGAAATCCAGTAGTGACAGTCCAATTCAATGGACAAACCTTTTCAAATGCCTTAGTTGATTTAAGGGCTACAATTAATATCTTAACAAGGACCACTTGTTAAAAACTGGGCATTACATCAGTACAACTGACCTCCACTTTATTAGAACTGGCCAACTGATCAGTGGTTAGGCTGAAAGGAACACTACATGATGTCATGGTATCTGTTGATTCCTCGGAATATCCTGCCGACTTTCTGATAATAAACCTCAAAAACCGACTTGATGGACATCCATTAATTTTAGGCAGACCTTGGCTTGCAACCGCTGATGCTTACATTGGCTACCGACAAGGCAGTATGACCATAACTAGAGGGAGTAATATCAAGAATCTAGCCTTATACCCTCCAGCCTAGCCAAGTGTAACAATAATAAAAACTAACAAATAGCCTGTATCATACCTTACTGAAAATATTATATCCCCATTAACTATAGAAATGCCCTCGATTTCAAAGATCAAATAGAGGATGATGTTATTAAAAACTTTATTAACCAAGCTGAATTCACATCCCACATACAATGTCACATGATAGATGTAGCATTTGATAATGAATTAGAATAAGATCCTCTCAAAGACACTCATGATCAGACAATACCTACTACCTCTGTTTCAAATAGCAAAACTATGGAGATTGAGCCAGGAAAAAATTTAAACATCAATAGTAACCTGACTCCTGAACAAGAAGAGAAGTTGATCCAACTACTGAGAAAATACAAGGAAGCATTTGCATGGGATTACCTAGACATAAAGGGAATCTATTCCCAGCTATGTACACACCACATTTATACACAAAAGGAAGCAAGACTCATTCGCCAACCCCAAAGAAGACTTAACCCTCATTTAAAAGACATTGTGAAAGCTGAACTACAAAAACTTTTAGATGTAAACTTTATTTATCCTATCTCTGATAGCAAATGGGTCTTGCCACTTGTAGTGGTGCCAAAGAAGAATGTAAAGTGGATGATTTGTGTAGATTACAGAGAATTAAATAAAGCAACCCAGGAAGACCACTTTCCCCTTCCATTCATTGACCAGGTATTAGATACATTACCAGGAAAGAAATTCTTTTCTTTCTTGGATGGCTTCAATGGATACAATCAGATTCAAATTGCCCATAAAGACCAAGACAAAACTACTTTTGCCTATCCTTGGGGAACATTTTCCTATAGAGTTTTACCCTTTGGCCTATGCAATGCCCCTGCCACATTTCAAAGAGCTATCCTCAGCATCTTTTCAGATTTAATAAATGAAGGGCTCGAAGTATACATGGATGATTTCACACCATACAGAGATTATTTCAACCCAGCACTAGACACATTGGAAAAGGGGCTGCAACGATGTATCGCTACCAGGCTCTGCCTGAGCCATGAGAATGCTATATGATGTTGAATGAAGGACTCATCCTAGGTCATTATATCTCAGCAGCTGGGATACAGGTACATCTGGCCAAAATTCAAATAATTTTGTTAATACCTACTCCTACCACACAGACAGAGGTACGCAGTTTTCTTGGATCTTTTGGTTATTATAGGAGATTTATAGAACATTTTTCTCACATTGCTGCACCTTTATATGCACTTATAGGGATTTTTGACTTTGTTTGGATAGATAAATGTGACCATGCTTTTGAGGATCTGAAAAAGCATGTGTCAACAACACCAGTACTCAGAGGTCGAATTAGGACCTCCCATTTCAAATTTCAACAGATGCTTCAGACACAGCTACTGGAGCAGTCCTTGGGTAGGAAGAAGACAAAAAACCATATGCAATCTATTATATTAGCAAGAATATTTCTCCTACTAAGTTGAACTATACGATTACTGAAAAATAATTTTTAGCTGTAATACATGCTGTAACTAAATTTAGGCATTACATCACTAGATATCCTATTGTTTTATATACAGATCACTCTACCATAAAATATTTAGCAAATAAATAAATTACAAATGGTAGAGTAACGATATGGCTGATTTTATTGTAGGAATTCGACATCACAATAGAATATCGACCTGGAAAAGAAAATCTTGTAGCTGCCTTTCTCTCATGAATGCCAAAACCAGTGGATGCAGCAGCAATTGAAGATCAATTTCTAGATGAACATTTGTTCGTAGTTACTGTCAAAACACCCTGGTATGCTGATGTTGTGAATTATTTAGCAGTAGGCAAATTACCAAAACATTTGACTCCCAATGAACGAAAGCATATTTTTCCAGCGTAGTACCCAATTTTCTTGGATTGGGGGCTACTTATTTCATACAGGAGTAGATATGCACATTAGAAGATGCGTTCATGAAGATGAAATTTTTGACATTTTGAAAACCTGTCACGACGGACTGTGTGGTGGACATTTCAAAAATTGAAGAACTGGTCACAAAGTTCTACAAATAGGGTATTATTGGCCCACAATCTTCAAAGATGCAAAGAAATTTGTTCAAGCTTGTGACAGTTGTGAAAGAGCAGGATGCCCTCGACAATCCAACGAAATGCCTCTAAACCCACAGTTAGTCATTGAACCATTTGAGCGTTGGGCGCTCCATTTTGTTGGTCCAATCAACTCATCATCAAACCAAAAAACATATATTTTGGTAGAAACAGAATATGTGACCAAATGGGTTAAAGCAGAGGCACTAATAAGAGCTACAAAGGATTCCATCATTCATTTCCTATTCCAGATATTTGTGTGATATGGCCTCCCAAGAGACATAATCACAGATGGGGGACCACAATTTGCTGGTAATAAAAATGCTGCAACACTAAAAAAATATCATATTCAGCATAAAATTACCTCTCCATACCACCCACAGGCAAATGGCTAAGTAGAAAGCACGAATAAAGTAATAGAAGCAATATCGACAAAAACCATTGTATCACACAAACGCGATTGGGCTACAAGCTTTCTAGAAGCCTTGTGGGCATACAAAACAACATGGAGAACCACTACTGGGTTATTCACCATATCAGCTAGTATTTGGAAAGGGACCCATCTTTCCAATATAATTCAAAATACAAACCTTGAGAACAACACAAGAAGTCGGGCTAGATTTAAACGAGGCCTAGATTAATAAACGACAAAAAATCAATGAGTTGGATGAAATTAGGCTCTCCGCTCTTTAGCACACCACTTTATTCCAACAACAGAGAGCCAAATGGCATGATGCCCTCATCAAAGAGAAAGCTCTCCGTGAAGGAGATTGGGCGCTCCTATACGATTCTAGGTTTCAAGATTTTCCAGGGAAACTTTAGACTTGCTGGCTGGGACCATACGAAATCTAGAAGGTACATGATAATGGCACCATTACTTTAACCACCATTGATGGATCTGGACATACCTTTAAGGCAAACGGCCACCGGGTTCGATTGTATCGCAAACCACTTACTCTGGAATCCTTCTACCAGCAACTCAAGGAAGACTCTGACATGCAGATTCTGGTTGAGGAAGAGAATTCTTCCTCACCTTTGGTTCACTAAGTGATGTGATTCTTTTTAAATTTTGTACATAATTCTTTTGTTTTGTTTGTGTAAATTACTTTCTATACAGATTTCTGCATTTCTGCAACTTTTGCATTTTGCTGTTCCTTTCGGATGGAACAACATTTTCACCGTTCTGTTGTTCCTTTTCGAAGGAATAGCACTTTTCCATTTTCTTTCTCCTTATAGATGGAACAACATTTTCACCGTTTTGCTCTTGCTTTTCAAACAAACAACACTTTTGCATTTTTTGTTCCTTTTGGAAGGAACAACATTTTCACCACCTTGTTGTTCCTTTTTGAAGGAACATCGCTTTTGCATTTTGTTGTTCCTTTTCGAAGGAATAACATTTCCACCATTTTGTTGTTCCTTTTCGAAGGAACAACACTTTTGCATTTTGTTGTTCCTTTCCGAAGGAACAACATTTTCGTCATTTGTTGTTCCTTTCCAAAGGAACAACTTTTTTGCATTATATTCTTCCTTTCTGAAGGAACATCATTTATGTCATTTTGTTGTTCCTTTCCAAAGGAACAACACTTTTACTCTTTTTTGTTCCTTTTTGAAGGAACAACACTTCTGCATTTTTGTTGTTCCTTTCCAAAGGAACAACACTTTCGTTTTCTGCTATTCCTTTCCGAAGGAACAACACTTTCGATGTCTGTTGTTCCTTTTCGAAGGAACAACTCTTTCCTTTTCTGTTGTTCCTTTCCGAAGGAACATCACTTTCATTTTTTTTTGTTCCTTTCTGAAGGAACAACATTTTCACATCTTTTTGTTTTGTGCTTGTTTTCTTTGTTGTTCAAATTAAGGGACAACTGTTGTTCCTCTCAAAGAACAGCGGTTTTGAGCATCTTCTTTCCTTTTTTTGTGGTTTTTGCATATAGTAGCTGTTCTATTTTGAGGAACAACATTTTTTGGAGTGTATTCTTTTCTTTTGTGTGTTTTACCATTTAGATCATGGTCATTTAAGGCACAACTATATATTTATGCAACGAATACAAAAACTAGAGGATACTGAAATCAACAAATTACATAAAATTTGTTATCTTTAGAAGAAATTACCTTGAATTGATAAGAGGAAAGAGGAAAAGGACACAACTATTGATCACCTTGCTGTCATTATTTTACTAATACCAATATTATTGATTATTTTTATCATGATGATTCTTCCTAAATCCCCATAATTCTCTTTGATCATTATTATTGAATAAGAATAAGGGTATATTTTTCTCTATTGAGATATTAATACTTCTTCCACCATCCCTACTCTTAAGGAGTGTCGAACCGCCCTCCATATATAAATAGGAAAATGTGCTATGTAAAAGAAAAAGTAAGAAAAAAAAATGTTTATATGATTTCTAACATGATTTGTTAGATGAAGGATAGGGAGTATCATCAAGAGCCAACCTACCATGTTCATAAAGAAGACAGTGAAGTGGCATTCCCACTATGGCCACCACACCAAGGATATGATGCAAGCGGCACATTAGAAAAATAAAAAGTCCTTGGAACAGGAGGTCTCATCACAAGCCAGCCTACCCACCTTTCACTCCTTCCAGGTGAATGGCATTGTGATTCATCTGGTTACAAAGCCAGCATAATGGCCTCCATTCTGACACTACACAACACTTCCCTAGGCACACACAAAGGATTACGCTTCCAAGGGTGAAATAAACAACTCTATCAAGGTTATCGACACCTGTGGGCAATAGAGCTCTATTGATGGTATTGAAGTCATATTTTTTACACACCAATAGTAACTGTAAAACCATTCTTCTTATATCTTTATAAATGGTTCAAATGAGATTATGTATATAACCATTTCGAACCTTTGATACATGAAAACTAATTACAAATAAATTATGACAGTAAAATTCGATAATGACCACATAGGACCTTTTATGCACGTCAGTTGTCCTGTCCTCCAATTCTCGCATCATATCACGACATTTCCTTATTTATTAAGCGATTCTATTATACACCTCAATTTTGGCAATCCGCTCATCGTTGTAAACATGGAATTTGTTTATACGTTGTTCCTTTATGACTCTATACTATGGTAGTCCAGCACGCTACTCCTTCATTTGACAGTTGAGGGCGGCCTATCATATTGCAGGGGGGGAGTAGGTGATCCCCTTAATTCGCTGACATACATGTCAGCCCATCATTCAGAAGAATTAATGACTCAGGAATTACAATGCTTAATGGTATTTTGTTTCCCAATATGCATGGCTTGTTGTTCCAAATCTATTTCCGTGTTTTGCTTTGCAAAAATTAGCAGTAAGTTTGAAATTCAAATAACTTGCTATTGCATCATCTTCTCTGTGTTCGCTAATAGTGAGATAAAAATTTGAACAGCCTATTGTTCCATTGTTGTCTCTGTGTTTTTTTACAGTGTGTTAAGCATGGGAGGAAGATCAATTCATAGTGAGCCATAAGTGTTGATGGTCTCCGATGTTGCACGAGAGATCCTAGCAAAGGCAGGATGGATAACGTATCTTAACCGTCTGCAACAATCCAATGAGACGGTGGCAATTGAGTTTCTACAGAACCTACATGAACATTATTCCATGGTGAGAGGGAGATAGATAGCAGTCACTGACGACATAATTGTAGAATTTTCGAGACTTCCAACCACTAGACCTGTGTGAACACTGAAAAACGTGAGACACTAAGACGCCATAAAAATCTTCTAGGATGAAGGACATAACCTGATTGTAAAAGTGAAGGGAGTTCTACCAGCAACCTTGGGAGAACCGTGGGTAGAATTGGCGAGAATTATCCATAGCTACATCACTTTTGAAAGCAGGAAAGATGTGGTAATACCACACAACCTTAAACTTTTAGCTGTGTTAAAGCAAAAGTGCGCTGTGAATTTGCCTCTGTTTTTAAATTCTTTATTACATGATGTTGCCCGAAGTATGAAGAAATCTCGCCATTTAGAACCTGTAGTAAGCCACCATGGGTTAATACAACTGATAGTCAGCCAGCGTCTTGCCCAACAATAGAGTAGTTTGGAAGAACTAATCTTTGCAATAGACGGGGGACTAGCTTTGCCAACCCCAAAACGAAAACACGTTGCCTGTACATCGAACAGACCACTAAAATGGAGGAAATCTATTAGACTGGAAAGGATCAGGGGAATGCTGAGGAAATGCCAGGAAGACATTAGTCAGCCTGTGGAGATACATGACTCAGGAGACAAATAACCCCCACAATTGGAAGGTGGGGAGAATGAAAAAGAATTGGAGGAAAATGATGAAGGAGAACTGGAGGAGGAGACTAAGCAATGGAGTTAGGAAAAAGAGGAAGCGGGGCAATGCAGTGAAAGTCCACTACAGATCCCACTGCAAGAAAATGAATTGGCCCAGATTCTAGCCAATATGGGCGAATATGTCCAAGCTCATAGCCCACTTAACCCCCACAGCGAAGAAGGACCGCAGGAGCACTCTGTTCATGAGAAAAGTGCACCCAAGGAACTGTGTGATGAGGAAGAAGGACTGCAGGAGCACTCTGCCCATGATAAAAGTGCATCTGAGGAACTGTGTGATGAGGAGGAAGGAGAAGAGGACCACTCTACTCATAACAAGAGCATATCTAGGGAGAAGAATGATGAGAATGACAAAGGGGAACAATCTGTTCCTAATCAAAATATACCAAAAGAATTCCTCGATGAAGAAGGGGTAGAAGAAGAGGTTACCCAAGAAGTAGTAGAGCAAGCTAGGGTTTCTACCCCTGAACAACCTAATCAGCATAGCACTAAAGAACCACCCCGAGAAGAAAATAAGGAAATTGGCCAAGATGAATGCACAACACTTGAGGTACAAAGCCTAGGCCCTAGTAAATGAATGGCTATTCCTTCCAAGAAAATAGAGGAAATAAAAATATTGCGAAAGGGACATCAGAGATTGCTTGATGTAATTAAGCAACTTCAACAACAGATAACGGTTTTGAATATGGGGAAGAAATCGGAAGGGTCTATTGTGGCAACCGCCCAGGCAAAATTGCTTAAGAAAAAGATCAAGAGGACTCAAGTCCCACCTGCCATTCAAAACCAGAAGGAACACCATCTGGCTATTTCCCATGTCAAAGTAGAAACAGATAATGTATCGACCCGTGATAAAAAGATCCAAGTAGATCTCCCACCTACAACTATTATGTTGAATAAGGACTCAAGGATAGTAACTATGTCGAAAGATTTGGCACAAGCCCAACAAACAATAGATAAACTTATAGAGCAAACTGTCCCTCAAGCAAAATACAAGAAATTACAACAACAACTGAAGAGCATTAACGCATCAGAAAGTCAAGCCTTTGAATGATGGCAAAAGGCAGAAGAAAGAGTAAAAAAGGTAACCCATAGACTAGACATAGTCATCAAACAAATGGATACCTTATGTTGTCTATATACCGAAGTTATAGCATGTATGGCACCTACTAGGAACTATGCTTTGTTTTTAATGGAAAGATATTTAGAATTGAAAATTAAAGTTGTCAAAGCAGGATTACCTATAGAGATAAAAACCATTGATGATTTCATAAATTGTTGTAAGCATTACGGGGAGAAAGTTCAGCAATTGTTATGTGAATTCTATTTGCACAATATTGTATTAGATGGAGAAACAGAATAGAACCCTAGCCCTTTTATGGGTGATGTCCAACTGCAGGCATTCATTTCTTTTGGTGTTAATCAAATAAAGTGGCGTAAAGCCTACAATGTCTTTCAAATATAAGAAAATGGATTAGATTTATGGGTGAGAGGTGAACATAGAGACCCACAGAAATTATGGAATAAACATAGGAGCCTAATGAGAACTCAGGGAGTGATCGAGGCATTGGGACCTATTCATACAACATTCATTCGGCAAGGGATATAATATTTATTTACATCAAAGACCTTGCCATAACAGCAGCCAAATTCTGATACTAGACTTCTAATCGGAACATCCAAAACCGAGAACCATTCAATTATGAGAACTTTAAGATAGTTGCAGACCGCTTGGGTATCTATGGTGACCTCATTTTGAGAGAAAGCCTGTCTTGGTTAGGCTGTAGGTTCAGAAGTCCAATTTTTTGGCACCCTGCACCAAGATATCAAGCCTTATATGAAATGCCTAAAGGTCAGACAGGACATTTTTTTGAATTCTTAGCTAGCCATCATGGTTGTAGACCACCCCATGAGATCCCTTCTCCAGCCTATTCCCTAACTGACTTGCATGTCAATTATAATGTTTTCATGATGGCATGAAAAGGGGTAAGCAGGGGGGTGTGTTGAGCACTAGAGAAGGTATGTAATTACCACTTATTTTGTCATCTTTTCCTGAAATTCATAACTTCAGTGCATTATGAAATGAGCATGTGGTGGAAGATTATGTTAAAGTTTAGAATATTTATGAGCAACATAAAATGAATAATAATTACCTTTTCCTATGCAGAAAAAGAAGAAAATGGAAGATAGCCATTCCAAAGGGGAAGACAAGACAAAATTAATTGTTGTCCCTTTGATAGGGAACCACATCCAAATGAGGCAATCTAAATTGGAGAATATAAGCCAGGAAAAGGAAGAAGAGGTACCAAATTGGCGCAACAGAATGAGAAGATAACTGAGAGATAACAATATGGTGAATCCCTCAGGATCCTTTGATCCTGAGGGATCGCTACCTCCAAGGCTATCTATATCATTGATATTTCTACTTGGCTACTATAAGAAGCGACAACTTTGTTAGCCCAAAGGACAGACTATTGTTGTTTTTATGAATTTACTATTGTAAGTTAAACTTTGATCATTGACTCTCTTTAAAAGAGCAGTTACTATAACTCTATTTTGATGTTTAATATATAAATTTTGTTGTCGTTCCATCTTTGATTCTTGAGTAATCATAAGAAGTGCATCCCTGGAGGCTAAGGGCCTAGCCCTGGTGGATCACTTGCTTCTTGTACCATTATTTTTTTATTCTAAGTCGCGTTTGGTTTGATTTCTCTTATTCGCTTTGTTTACTAATTTGTTGTTCCTTATTATTTCATGCATTGGCTCTATTATATTTCATTCATATTTGAATAGTAAGGTTGTCTTCAACAACTGGAATGTTATGCTATTCATCCTCAATTTATATCGCATTGTCATTCCTTTACAAATTGATACTATTGTATAACATTGTTGTTCCTCCAAGATTGCCATTGTTGTTCGATTATAGAGTAACGACGCTATATATTTATAAATCTGTATTATTGTGTATTTATCTACGGTTTACTTCCAAACATGATTGATGTTCATTTGGGATTTCTATTCCACCGTGACCGCTATTACTGTTTCTCCATAACCATGATTAATCATTGTTATGTCGAGACTCGGATAACTGTTTCTTTTGATATAGATGTGCTATGTGCTATACTTGGTTTAGTTGTTGTGTATTTACATTTGATTTAGGTTTTTGTTCCATATTTCATAACTTCCTTTAGTTTGTTGTCCCATTTCTGTTTACTATTCAATTCATTTCTGAGATAAATATTGTTGCTTAATTCCTGTAGATTGCGATTACTACTTCATTCATTTATGTAGATTAAAGATTTGTTGTTCAATCTTGTTAAATAGATTAGTGGCTATTCCTTTTTTTGTTATTTGAATCATCGTTGCTTTTGTGTGAATAGAATGATCTGAAACTATAGTGAACACTGACTATTGTTGTCAAGTTCCCAGATTGATTATCTTTTCATTTATTGCTTCTCAATCACATCAGTTTACAAAGGGAGGAGTTATTGTTACTGCACCCTTGACTGATGAAGTATTGTAGTTTCTTCATTGAATGATTTAGTTACAAGCATTTCCAGTTCTTCCCATTACATTTAGAAGTTTCTTTTTAGCATTTAGTTACTTTTGCAGAAGCACTATACTACTAGCATTACTCTGACAAATGACCACCTCAAACTCAGTACACTCTTTGAGATAACAAATTGTACCTGGATTGATAATTAATGTAGGGTAAATAGAGGTGAAAAAGAGCCTTTTTACTACGCGACAGTAGCTATCCCTACTAAACTAGACATGGCTCTCTCTATGTAATCACAGCCAAGAGATGACTGGAATGTAAAGGATTTTAGGCCCAGGTAGCAAGGTCAGAGGATCAAAGTGTTACAACAACAAAGATATAAAGGAGTAAGGTAGCATTACTATTGTGATGGATCTTAGGGTTTGTCAGTGTATTATAGTGTTTACAAGAAGCAAAATGTCTTAATAAACATGAAACATGAATTCATTAAGCAAGAAAGAAAGTAACACATAATGATGTTTCCATCAAAACAGAGCTTTATGCAAAGAATTTTGTTTATAAATTGTCAGGAAAACCATTGAACAATTGATCAATGGAAATATAAGATGAATATCTTTGATATAAATCTATAATAGAGAAAAAAATAACATCCCAAACTTACTACACATGAATTCCTAGATAATAGTTTCAAATTGTGTCCTCTGGTTTCCAGAAAATGTCCAAGTACAAGCTACAATAGTTCTCTTCTCTGAAATCCAACTCATTCTATCACTAAGAAAATGATACATCAAGACCAAAACAATATCTCGCCACTCTCAGGGGTCGAATCAATGACTCTAGGATCTATTCCATGAGGTGTTCTAACCAAACCATAATGTCTAGGGAAGTTCAAAACAACTTCTACAATTAACTTTGACTCCAACCTCTCTGATAAATGAGGTCAAATTTACATCAAAACAGCTTACAAATACTAACCACCAATTATTTACATTTAATTTCACCCTTTTGACTTTTACCAAAGTCAAATTAGGAATTACCAAAAATTACACAATGAAAATTTTACAAAAATCTCATAAATTTCTAGGTGTACTACGAGTTGTTGCAGACAATGTTTGAGTGCCTTTCTGAAGTCCAAATCCAAATATGAAGCTTTTTATAGAAATTTGGGAGCCTTTATATGGCTTTAGATTATTTATGCACTCAAAATGACCCATTTATGGCTGAGATTTTTCCATTCTCTGAAGGTGTCTCCAAGTGCGTAGCGAAATGAAAAAAGAGAGATAGAAAGGTGAGTTTTGGCCTCTTTTTTGCAAATTCTCAAAAACTGAGCCCCAGACAAAGAAAGTGGGAAAATGGATCTTGGGAGGGGGTCATAATATTTCCAAAAAAAATTAATTTCCATCATTTGGAGCCCTGAGGAAGAATCACAGTGTGAGCTCGCTCTACTCCTAGACAGAAAATTGCCAAACAATTGCAAGTCTGCACCAAAACACAAAATTTTCTCCAAATCCTCACAAAATTTTTCCAGATGTGCCCGATGAGGTATGTTATGAAATCATGGATGCATCAAAAGTAAAATATTACTTACCCTTCTCCTCTTGGCTGATTAGGCTTTCCTTGAGTTTTTCCTTCAATTGCTTGATTTTGACCTTGGAAACCTGATTCCTTGTGTAATAATGGATGTCCATTTTATTTGACACCTTGTTATCCTTGTTGGCCCTGTCAAGGAGATTCTCAAGGTGGAAATTGACTTTGTCAACCCAAAAATCCTTGTACTCATTTATTTCCATGGAAATCCTCTCTTCAAAGGTCAATTCTTCCATTGGTGGCTTTTTTTCTCTTTCCCTCCGAAGTGCCTTCCTAAGACCCGTTTTCATTGGCCTCTTCCTTACCACATGTCCTTCATTTTTCTTAGTGTCCTCATCATCCACCATTGCCTTGCCTCTCATCTCTTATTTCTTGGCTTTGAATTTCTCTTTCTCCATGACTAGCTATTTTTCCTTAAGTTGACTATTTTCTTGCTCAAGGAATGAAATGATGAATTTGGGCCTTTCCAAATTATCCTTGAGCTCCATGATATGAGAATCCTCATCATATGCCTCCAAGTCAACTAGGTCAAATTCATGCTCAATGGGCTTCTCATCAAGCAAAGAAGCCTCATGATGTGATGGTGATCCATGTTTTGTTGATGTAATAGGCTTGACCCCTTCCTCAATTTGAGGAGAAAACACAAGGCTTATGCCTCTCTGCTATGTATTTCTCATAGGAGGCCAAGGTGCCTTGGAAACCTCATCATGTTTTCTTGATGACCCCACCTCCATGGGTTGTACTGAAATGGTTCGACGTTAGCTTGGTGAAGTGGTTATATGCATTTTTAGGGCTGCCTCAATGAAGATCTCCCATGTCCTGTTCTTCTCTTTCAATTGATGGAGCACTATAACCTTTATCAGGCTATGGTGAAAGAGACTGGATAATTAAAATTTCCTTTCAATTGCATCATTTCAAACATTTTGGTTAGGCTCCTAGACAAGTTGCTGGCCAAATTTAGAGACTTGGCAACTGTAACGTGCATGAGAATTCTTATGTGGTATTGATATAGCCTAGAAAATATGTCCTCACATGCAAAGAACTTCATGACATCCTTCACCAATGGTGCACATCTCTCCAACAAGTATCTAAATGGGAAAACATGTGCGTGAGCTCCTTTATATTGTGATTTCAAGTAGGGTTTGTACTCTTCTAGGTCTAGGTTCATGCCTTTGAACTAGTTTTCACCATGGTTTGGTATGCCTATAGCTTGAGAGATGGAATCCACCAAAAAAATGAAATCAGTCCCTCCAATGGTGATCTTGTCTTCCTTCAAGGTGGGGGAAAATTTACTTGTGAGATGGTCATGGTAACCAACTTCTTGCACTCTGACAAAACCCTAAACAATTGACATCTTCAAAGCATTTCATGTCAAATGGGGAGGAGGTTCTTTCGTTTCAATTAGAGGGATCAAACCTCATGGTCTTCCCCCCTTTTTGTACTTCCTCTTCTCTGATGGTGATGAGTCAGGCTCCATACTTCAAACCCTAGGTGAAAGGCAAGCAATAATAGTGAACTTTTTTTCTGTAAGGGAATGAGGTGGTATGATGGACATAGGAGTTGCCTAAATTTGTAAGGAAATTTAGGAGGGTAGGGGATGATGTCAGTGAGTATGGGAAAAAGGAATTTGGGGAACGGAGGGAGGGGAGGGGGTGGAAAAGGCCAAAACATAGGCCTATCCTAGAAAGAGATAGGGTAGATTAGGGTTTAGAGGAAAATGATGGAAAATGAGGGGATAAGGCTTTGTGATGGATGGAAATGGCGTATTAGATGCAAAAAAAGGTGTAGCGATAAGGAATGTGGGGTTTAGGGCAGAAACTCATCATTTGACAATCAAAACTATGAAAATAATGTAAATCCTAGAATAAGAAGCAACTGATCATTTTCTTGACATATGAGTCAAAGGAGGGCATGAAAATGATTAAACGTACTTGTTAAAGAGCCTGAGGATGAAATGAATGAAGAGGATCTTTGAAAAATGAATTTTGGTGGTCAAACAGAAATTTTGGATAACTTTTCCTCATGTGCAGCTAAAGCTTCCTGTGCACACTGCATTTTCCAGGTGCGCAGCGAAGGCTCTTTGTGTGCAACGAGAGAGTTAAGTTTTCCATTAAGGGCTATGGAATCACAATTTTTTGCAAATGAGATGGAGGATATAGATGCTAGGATGGTAGACAAGTGAAAATGATTGTTTTTTGAACAAAAACCTCCTCCCATTTTCGAAAATACATTCCCATTTGTTCATAATCCAAGCGTGAAGTTGGTCACACAGAAACGCAAGAAATCCTAGCATAAGTGCAACAAATAGTTTACTTAAAGTTTTGATGACTTGAATTTGGTTTTTTGTGTTTTTAAAAACCTGTGAGGAAACTTGGAGATTTCCACTACACCCTGGAGCCTTTAAACCATGCAAAAACATCATTTTATCCTCTTCAAACTTGATTCCAAAACTGATTGTCTAGAAGCGCAGCAAAAAGAGCAGCAAGGAAGACAAAATCATATCTCTTTAACCATAATACCTATGCAAAACTTGAAGGAGGTTATTTTTCTTGGTTACATTGTTAACAAAAGCTTCCTTTGTTTTTCCAAAATTCATTTCCATTTGGTAATAAATATCTTTTGAAAATGATGATTAAAACATAGTCAAATGCACAACATCTCTCCTGTAGATATTTTATTTCGAGCATATCTCCCAAACGGTAAATCCAAATGGGCTGAAATTATTACATAAAGTTAATATCATCATCATTCACCCCCACAAAAACATTCGACCCAATTAGAGTCACAAATATCCAAAATATCCCAAAATACTTGTAGATGATGATGGCTCATTTCTCGAAAACCGTGCATTATTTTCAGCTTACATTGAGTGGGTGTTTACATTTCATCCCCATTCATCACCTTTAACAATTTCATGGCAAATGCATGTGAGGTTTAAGAGATATGATGACAACATGGTGACTAGTTAAAAGCATAGCACAAAAGAGCAGCAACTTAGGGGAAGAGAATGAGAGGGAAGGGAGGTAGGAAAAATTATGGGAAAAATATGGTCAATAGGTATGGATGTTAGGAAAATACTAGAAGTGGAATTTATCAAAAATAGTGAGAAGAAGGGGGCGAAGTCAAAACCCTGACCTAGGGTAAAAGCGAAACAGTTTTCTAGGGTTTTGGTAAAATAAGGAAATGAAAGGATTTTGATTAGGAGAATGATGGAGAATTGTCAGTGAAGATGATGAAGGTGGTATAAGATTAAAAATAATTCCTTTCACTCCTAAATGAAGCTACGAACCATGGAAAATATAAAGTACAGCAAAAACCCTAGTAGCAAAATTTTGAGTCAATCTCTGAGGAAAGAAGGTGCAAGTATGATTGATAGGGTTTGACTGACCATGAATAATCAAAAGACTCATGAAATATGGAGATGACCTACCATGATGAAATGACATCTTAATTTTTGGAGTGAGAGTAGAAATGACACCTATACAGTGATGCATACTCTTTGCTTTATAACTTGACAAATTTTGCGAGTATAGACCAAAATTTGGCTTTTGACCTTGATTGACTTGAAATATTTACAAACCCTGATTACTATGGAACATAGGACCCTAATAGAGACCATATCATATGTTGATCAATATCAGCAGGTTTTATGCACAACTGTCGCGCTTCTCTACATCGAGTACCCATATGGAAGAGTCCTTATTTAATCTAGTATTTAACCAAGACATACCATGCACATGATTTCAAATATATTTTTGCATCTAACTATTCCTAACATATATCTGAATACATGAATTCTACTTTCTAAAGAAGAGATCTTACCTAAATATGTGCATACCTCTTTCCTTCATTTTGTCATCTAGTCAACTTCTTTCACGAATTTCCTCTTTCTTTGAAGAAAATGTCTATGATGAGGCTCCTTTCTCAAGATGATAAAATACTTCAAATATGCCTCCATGTTGCAACTAAACTAGTAAAGTTAGTTGATGCTTGCTTCCATAATATGCCAGACTGCATCAACAAACTTCTAGTGGAATATACACTTTCCAAGATTCTTCCATATATTGAAGAACCTTCTCATCAAGGATCCTTGTGATCCTTTCCTGCTTGAAGACTATTTCTATAACATGCCATGTTTGCAAGAGGACATCTCTGAGTTAAAAAAATCTTTGTCAATGTATCATCAGTGAGCAATTCAGCTTCTTGCAAGCAAGGCAATGTCCTTGTCACTAATATAGTGATATGAAACATAAATAAGGATCATTTAAAAGGGAAAAATGGTGGTTGTTACCATCTCCCATGGATATGCACGAATTTTCTTGTCAAGGAACTTGGATCATTGCTTTATAAATTGGGATCAATGGGACTACTTGCTCTTGGCTCGTTAAGCTTCAAAAAGAAGAAACATGCCCGGTCAGGACTTAGGAGTCAGGACCTCGGAATGTGGCCTGTGTAAAAGGCAGTGGCATGGAAACACCATACTAGCATGTCTTCAGTGAACAGGTTTGCAGTATTTTCTAGACTAGCCATAGCCCAAGTATGAATTAATTTGTAGCAAGCCTTTAAGCTAAAATAGAGGTTGTTAAAGAAGCTAAAAAACATCTTTCCACATCTGTAATTTTATTACCATTCTGAAAAGTCCTTTACTCAAGAGAAAGTGAATGAGTCCTTGCATCTTTCCTTGTCATAATACTAACAACCTTCAATCACATTGGAATGACTTCGAGGTGAATGATCCATGTGTGGGGTGCCTTATAAGACTAATATAGTCTCTTTTCCAATATAAAAACTTTCATTAATTATTTTAAACACCATATTAGCTACTTATGCATCCACAATTAATTTTGTTTTATTTACCTTAGTGTGGGTTGTAACATATGTCTATGATATAGCTACTGCTTCTATAAAGCATTTCCTTGATTTCGGTTTTGGATATAATTTATGTTAATTTAGTTATAGGATGAATCCCATGATTCAAATTTTGATCAACATGAAACACTAGCCGCCCTATAATACATAAATTTAAGCCATTGTACTAGTCTATAATCAACTATAAGAGAATATAAGATATTAGTTACTAAGAGATTATCCAAAATCTGAAACATGCCTATTTATATAAGAAGGTTTGTTTACTAGCTTCATTAAGATTTTTTCTTCCTACATCTTGTATTGGCATAGATAATATTTATTTCATTTTCCATGTAAAAGCTACAAGGTATAATGAAAAATTATGGAGGTCAAGCTACTATTTGGCTATTGTTTGTATATTAGACATACAAACAATAGCCAAATAGCATCTTGACCTCCAGAACTGTTCTTTGTTCATATATCATCGTGTTCCTATGTTATTTGAGGGCTTCCTCCAACAATATTTTGAAAGGATCTCTTGCTCCCTCATCTCTCTTTTCTTCTTCCATCGGAGCTCATCCGAGTTTGCAAGGTTAGTCTTGCAAAGGTTCAACCAGTTCGAGCCCTAACTCCCTATACCCCGACCTCGTTGGGGACATGTAAAGAGAAAGAATAGTGAAAGAGAAAACTACTCTGATACCACTAATCCAGAGTTATGCAAGAATGTGACAAAATACAAATAAAACATAAACACAAAGATGCAGTAGAAATAAGGCTTCACTTCATTAGTGTCAAATAATTGAAATATGCTTACAGATAGAATAGAAATAAAATAGTTTGGGCGATGGTATCTTATATCTGAGAAGAGATGTGGAAGATATATGCCTTCGAACTATGTTACAATGAGGCTCAAGGGTGTTTTTTTTATTGAACAACAAGAGAAATCCCTAAATAACCAAAACCCTAACCCCACGATATGTGACACCAAGAGTTTGTGGGCCCAATTGGGGTTAGTCAGGCAGCGAACTTCCCAAGGTCATAATTTGGTCATATTATCTCTGTTTGGTGTGTACAATACCTCACTAGAAATATCTCTCTGATTACTAAAGGATTTATAGCCTATGAATACGAGCTTGATGTATACCTAAACAAACTATATTTAAGGGGTCAAAATTTCTCACGAAGTTCAGGACCCAAAAAAATGCTAAAAATAGTAAATAATGTTAGAAACAATGAAACTGGTGAAACTCACTAGATTTCTAGGTGGAATAGGTAGGTGACCACTAGTATCCACCTAGATCAAGCCACCATCAACAAGTAGGTCAAGTGTTGTCTTCTTCAGGATAGACTAGTTGTCAAAGGACTAACACCAAGCTCTAGTTGTATTCCTTGTATCAATGTGATTGTAAAGGGTCATGATCCTTGGTATGGGATCTCTAGCCTATTGTATTATAGTTTGTAATATAATGAAGAAGGGTTTGAAAAAGCTAAAATTGTCATGTGCATTAGTTGATTCCCTGATGTGTGTATATTTCATCGTGAATTAAAGTAAATTGTTGTGGCACTTGAGTGTGTTTGCATCAAATATTCTAAGACCAAACCCAAATTATCATTTTTCATGTAAATTCAACACATGCCTTGTTCATCTCAAAACTACATGTAACTCATATAAGGCTACTCATGTCCAATGTCAACTCATCTCACTTAACAAGTTACCAACACAAGGCTCACATCCAACCGTGGCAGTAAAACAACTAAGCAACATAGTTTACATCTTGACACACCATATCACCTGACACATCTTAGAATGCCTTGGCACTATGTGGCATGTGTAATAATCCCCTGCATTCCTTGGCATGATTTGGCACTCCCTAGCACACACTACCACTCCTTGACATGCCCTGGCACTCTAGCATGCCTTAACATTGCCTAGCATCTAACTTTGTCACTCCCTCCTTAGCACACCTGAAACTCACTGACGCTAACTATCACACATTGTTTTTCATTCGTTTCCATGCATTTTGAACTAGTTCTCCCTTGTGTTTCCATGAAACACCCTAACACTCCTTGGCACACATTGACACACCCTAGCATGCCACATCTTGGCATGTCACCCTCGCACTCTATCATTCCTTGTCACTCCCTCATTAGCACACCTTGAACTCAATGACACTCCTTGTTACACAATCTTATTTATTCATTTCCATTCATTTGAAACTAGTACTCCCTCGTGTTTCCCTAGCACTCTAAAACACTCCCTAGCATGCTTTGTCACACCTTGGCACCTGGCACATCTTGGCATGTTGCCCTGGCCTCTAGCAAGCCTTAGCACCACCTAGCACACCTTGTCACTCCCTCCCTAGCACACCTAGAACTTAGTGACATTTCTTGTCACAAACTATTATTCATTAATTTCCATGCATTAATTTGACCTAGTTCTCCCTTTTGTCTCCCTGACACTCCCCAACACTTCTTAGCACACATTGGCACACCCTAACTCCTAACTATTGGTTGTATGTCTTACACTAACATGGCAGCTCAATTTTGTGCCTTACCCTTTCAATTAGACTCTAATAGTAACCAAACGATCATGTCTTAGGAGTCTTTAGTTCCTAAAAAAATGCCCAAAACAATACTGAAGAATTTGTTGTTATTCACTAAAGAAGGAGGGTAGTTGTGTTTGTGTCTCTTCCTTTAACAAATATGTCCACTAACCATGTGACACGACCTATTATCATCACATTAAGAATAGTTTGACTAGGTGGCAAAAGGGCCAAGGAGATCCTTACTCATGTTGCAAGGGGAAAAACCCTATAATTCTAGTAGTTGCTAAAAACACACCCCTTTTATCTAAATCATTTGCACTTGCATTATAATCTACAAGTGTAGTTTCATATAAATTAGTGTGCTGTCATACCACTAGAAACTTTATGAAGGCTCTTTATCATAAAATAAGATTTCATTGCATTTCTTTCACAAAAAGAAAAACACTTCAACATGAACAAAAATCCAAGAAGAATGAAAATTTGTGGCCTCAAGAAGATGTTTTCCTAACAAGATTGCATTCCACCTAATATTAGCAAGGGTCACTAGCAACCCAAAGACTTTTCCAAGGCCCATGTAGATTTGGGGAAGGGACAAAACTATAACACATGTTTTAGTGTCTTAATTCATCTACAATGGGGGCGCCTGAGTTCTAAAATCTCAAGTATATTAATGTTCTATTTACAAGTATGACCCCCATCATTAGTGATTACACAAAAAATACTCTTTATGGCCTTACCATCAATTTTCATAAGGCTCACCACAAGGAGACCTAGGTTTTTCTTTTGACAAAATAGTGCGTTCAAATAACAATCAAGGATAAGGTAAAAATAAAGCCACACGCAATACATATTAGGCTCATGTTTCATGAACATTAAAGAACAACCCCATTTTCAATCTCACCATTAATATTTAGGTGATTGAATTATTAACATAAGAATGAGACCAATTGAATCAATTTATAAACATTTTCCAAAATAATATTATTACAGTTAGCTAACATATATGTAAGCTTGAACCACCACTATGGAAACCAAACCATTAGATGCTAGTTTAGGTACATAATAACATTTATTTGAAATGAACAATGGTCAATAATTGGTTTCTAGAAAATTTTAGTAGAAATAAAATCATATTGATTTAAATTAAGTTAAATACATAGTAGCAATTGATTTCTGCAAAAGTCCTATAGAAATCATAGTTTGATGAAAGTTCCAATAAAATTTTGAAGTAAATCGAAAGTATCTCATACTTCGACTAGGATGCAATTTTTCAATTTTTATGGGATAATATTTATTTCAGACTATTATTTTAACCCATTTATATAAGTAGGATAAAATCATCTATTGAAATGCATTTAAATGCATCTTCCTTGATAAATTCTAAACAAAATTTAATTTAGTTTTACATTATTGGAGTGATGAATTCTGTTTGTTTGTTATAGTAGTAGATTCATTATTTGTGCAACATCATTTCAGGATAACTATAGGATAGCTAACTAATATGTTAGCATCACACCAAAAACCCAAGTGAAGGAGTGAAGGAGGACACAGGCAATTTCTGCAGAGAAAAGCTTAAATATTCATCCTCAATTCGATCATTAATTTCATCTTTGAGCAAAATATCGTCACTGGAAAAATGTTGCCAGAGGTTTCTATTCATCAGGAGGGCTCTGCATCATCAAGAAGAGACTTATCATCACCATCTTCAATGGATCCCTTGCTTCTCATGTTAAAGCTTCCTTATAGTTCTCTTAGAATAACCCGCATGCGCCTATAGGTGTCCTCCTCTCCACTGCCCTTAATGATGACTGTCTTCTCCCTCACATTGGCCACCTATTTCTTGGTGGTCTTCAGCTTCATCTACGACGTCATTGTCGATCCACCAGGCATTGGAAGCATGCAGGGTCCTGTCACATGAACATAAAACTGGTTGTCTTCCTATCTAGCAGAGTGAAAGGGAAATATTTTATCGAAGGGCTCTCATTGGGGTTTATGTTCTTACTCAGTGAGGTGGGATAATTTGTTGAACTTGGCCCTAGACAAACAAAGAGTGAGGAGCGTCAAGGTCTCTTCTGCGGTGGCCAAGGTTTCTTCTTTGGCGATCACTTATATCTTGAGTAAGTTATTCGTTTGCGTCAAAATTCTATCTTATTTATGTTAATCGGGGTTATGAATAATGAATCTAGACATTTTAGGTCCAATGCTAGTTTATTAAAACATCTATACTATTTTTTTGATTTTATGTTTAGTGCAATAGTTTTGGGCTTTTTGAGTAATCAGCTGGTGTAATGGAAAGGTTTTGAAGTCTTTAAATTCGTTATTCGCAGGGTTTGAAATTCATTAATGATATATTTTGAAATTCGTTAAATGCTAGGATTGACATAGAAAAAGAGTTTTACCCTCGTTTATGTGGATACTAGGGTTGTATAGTTCAATTTATTAGAATAGTTGTATTAATATTTATGGTTCTTGAATTGAAAATTAAGGAAAATAATATTTTTTCTTCTTTTCTGAAGAAAAAAATAGAAACAAAAGGTTTCAATACATGCACTATGTGCATTTGGCAAAAAAAACCATCTGTGAATGGCCAAAGCTGTGAGTAGTACAACCTCCAAGTAATTTTTCTATTTTAAAAACCACCCTGAGATCAAAAATCAAAATTGTTCTTTCCACACAACGTGGGAGAAGAACTGATATATACTGATCTGTTGATAATAATTCCTATCTAGCAATAAATAAAAATCAACAACTCACCTTTGTAACAGAATTATTTACATCAAAAAACCAAATATCTTACAAACTATTAAAAAAAGGGTAGAGAAATATAATCTGTAGTTTGATACAGAGGAGAAACACAAAGCAAGACATATCTATAAAAGAGTGGCACTAGAAAATTTGGGTTGTCCCATTCATATGCCCATCGACCTGCCAATCGCTCATAGCCTTTCTAGCACCTTACTTGGGTAGAAAATTGCTTCGTGGTTCCTTTCCCTCTAGATGTGACAGTAGGATATATTATGAAAAGCTTGTTTAATATGAAGAATTTCTTCTAGAATGGAAAGGTGTGTGGTTATTACATCTTTGAACTTCATTAAAACAATTAATAACATTTAAAGAACCCCTAAAGACTAGAAGACAACAACAATAATATTATAAATCCTAACACAATAAAATATTTAAACATAGAAGTTTAGAAAAATTGTTAGGTCCTCTCCCTAGACCAATTATTCACTACATGAAATGTTGTTCATTTATGAAAAGAACAAGGCCACCCCCATAGCTATTGTCCTCACTTTGAAGTGTCATCAAAATAAGACCAAGGAATGTGTTAATTGATCTCTTCTTCAATTATATTGTGAGGCACATGAATATAGTCTTTTGATGGAAAGAGAGAATAAATTTCCCCCACTTAAGATAAATAATATTGGGTGTGGATGTGGAGTCCCTAAAAGTGGCGTTTTTCTTTGCAAGCCAAACCCCCCAAAAAACGAGGGGAGGGACATTTCTTATTGTCTCGTTGTTTGACGAATCCCACCATGACTTCCAAGCCTCAATCAAGCTATTGTTTCATATCCACTATAAGTTGCAATTCAATATGTGTCTATCTTTGACTCAAATATGCAACGAGAAAGGACAAAAAGGAAACAAGTGTGAGATAAACTCTTCAACATTTTTACATAAAATACACCAGTTAGGACCTTCTTTATATATTTTTTGTAAGTTTTCCCAAGTTATCACTTTGTTTTTTATAAGCACCATAGAAAATTGTTGACTTCTTCTATTTGGTTACTATCTCCTAATTTTGGGGTATATACCCCAGAAGAAGAGTGAACCCAACACAAAGAGTACACCCTATATCATTTTCTGACATTCGACCTTCTGAGAGAGATAAAATAATCCTGCCACATATCAGCATGCTTTCCTTAAAGGCCCAAATGAGTCACATTCTCCCAACCTTGGGACCAGAAAGTAGTCCAATCCTCATCCACAACCTGATTGAGGAAAAGTTTGTCATGCTCAATCAGGAAATCCACAAGATCCGAAGGAAGTCAAAAATTAGATTGCCAGCCAACCGATGGTTCCAAATTGATTCTAACTTTCTTCCCATTTCCCACCTTCCAAGTGAGGCCACGTCCAATAATGAAGCAATAACAACTTTCCAGATAATTGAAGAGTTTTGCACTATTTTATTCGGTTTTCTAATCCATTCATCAAGCAAGAGGGGGAAATGTATTTCCTCAAAACTATCGATATCCATGGGATCTCTGTGGAGAGAAGTCTCCAACTTACTTTTTATGAAATGGTTTTTGAAAAGACAGAAAGAGTTTAGGCCCCATACACCCCATGCTTTGGGAAAAGAAATCTTATCCCATGCCACCCAAGGGAGAACGACTTCCTCTTTGACCCAACACACAAAAACAGACCACAGAGCTTCCTTATGGATGATAATATTGTAATATAGCTTTGGGAACCCATGTGAGAGCCATCCAATAAACAATAATGGCCTCAAAAAAACTGATTTGATCAGGACCAACCTTCCAGCTCTTGAGAGCCATTTGAAGCTCCAATGTTTAAGCCTCTTCTCAACTTTTGCCAATAGGGACCTCTAGTCAAGTTTTTTTTATATGAATTGGATTTCAAATGGAATCCCAAGTATTTGAGGCTATCTCAAATTGTTTTTACAGCAAAAGGAAGGAAAATATGTGTTGACACCTAACTATAGGGATTGGGTGAACAACTGTAATTAATTAAAATAAATAATAGAAAAGATGAAGAGTCACCAGGAGATGAAATGAATTGTCTCTCCCTCCTGTATATAATAATGAATAGCCTAAATGAATTTCATGATTTGTTTTGAGGGGTTACCTCCTAGTCTGACATGGTATGAGAGCCAGTGCCATTTTTGGCTTCCAGCTCCATTTTGTAACTCCCTTCTGCCATTTCTTCAGAAGTTTGTCCTGCATTTTCCTGCCAATTTTCCTAGTTGTCTGACTCTGTCCCTCTGCCAATTTTCCTAGTTTCGTCTCCAACGCTCCTCCACTTTCATGCTCTACCTTATTCTTTTCTCTAAATATTGCATTAGTGTGGTCTAATAGTGATGCTCTCCCATAACTCTCCCAGCTGAATATTACGCTGATGAAAAAAAAAAATTATAGTTCTGCAAGCTGGACTTCTTCTCGTTCATGCTTTGATTGATGTTGAAATACCTCGATGGAGCCCTCTAGTGTAGCGGAAGCTTGATGGAGCCTTCTGGCATTCGTGGAGAGATTACTTTCTAGAACGTTATCACTTGAGATTTATCGTGACACGATTGTGATTAAATGTTGATACCCACGAGCCTGTGACCTTATATTGAAGGTCATTTTCTGCAAACATAGAGGTGGAATTTTAAATCTTCTACATGGAATATTGCTTCCTGTATTCATTAACATTACTCCATATTACAATGATATCTATACATTTTTCCATATATCTATAAATTTGGTATATATAAGCGTTGTTCCACATATATAATGTTGTCTGTACTCTAATGTTGTTTTCATATATATGCTGGTATATATAACGTTGTCTCCATGCTAATGTTGTTTTCATATAGACGATATCCCATGTGTACCACACTGTTGGTCTCCCATAATGTTATTTTCATATGTTGTTTTCAAAGTGGTTAACATAGTTAACACTCTTGAGTTTGACTTTGTTTAATATATTGTTTGTAAATACCGCTATTGGACCTTAACACACTTTGATATCCACTTTGATACCTCTATTAGAATCAATTTTTTTTTTAGCAACATAAGTTTTTTTTGCCACAAAAGCACATCTTTTTGGCAGTAGAAGTATTTTTACAGCGTGACTCAAATTTTACAATGCATTCAATCATATTTATTGTGGGAGTAGTTCTCACTAGAAAGGAGAACTATCCTGAGTGGTCCCAAAAGATAAAACACACCCCCATTATCAATGAGTTGTGGAAAGGAGTGTGTGTTGGAGACGGAGACAAAGAGCTAGAACAACCTACCTCAGACAAGGAGTTTGCCATTTGGGAAAATAAGAATAGAAAAGCCTATGCATTGATTGCAGCATCTGTAAGTGAAGAGGTGAATTTCCATATTTCTCCATTTTCAAAGGCTTTCGAAGCCTTACAAAAACTGAAGGAAATCTATGATTCACACTCTGCACTTTAAGTTGTTCAACTCATGATTAAACTCTTCACTCTTGAATTTCAAAATAATGATCCTCTTGCTCTTGCATCTGAAGTAAAATCTATAATGCATGATATCAAAGCCACTAAGGCTGAATTGGATATTCCTCTTATCTCCTTTCTCAAGGCAATTTATCCTACTTACTCCAATTATCTTGAGTCATTGCAAGCGAATGGAAATCACAAAGATATTACCTTTGACTCTGTTGTGAAAAACATTGCGGAAAGAGAGAAAGCTTTTGGAAAGAAGACAACCCATGAATCTTCTGAAGAGGTTGTGTGCCTTTCTCATAAATAAAAGAGTCTTGCCCAATATTCTTCTAGAGGAGGAGGTGGTCAAAGAGGAAGAGGAAGAAATTTCAGAGGCTGGGGGGTAGACACTCTCAAGGAGAAAAGTCAGATTTTCACTACATATGCTGCAAAAGAAATGGATCACATGATGCTTACACATGCAAGTTACTATTATAGACATTTTTGGGCACTTCAACCCCAATCATAAATGTCCATAAACTAAGGGCTCCTAAGTCCCTAAAAGTGTTGCTTCACTGCCTAAAGGAACAAGGTCAGCTAATTACATCATCTCCCAGAAGTTCTCCATTGAAAACTGCCCATAAATGGTTAAAACTGGACCATCCTGAAAGCTCAGTGCAGATGGTGCAATGCATATCACCTTCCCAGTGTACAAGGTGTGATGCATACTGAATTTCTCCTCTGTAGGGTGCGATGGTCGGGAATGGACAAATGGCAGGGACAAAAATGCGAGGTTGAAGATCATGGAATCTTCCAGAAGCTTCCCCTCTGACACTTTCCTCTCTGTTTTCAACCAGGGATGAGTAAGAGATCATCATTCTCCAAGTGGAAGTAGGAACTATCAGAGAGAGGACACTAATCAAGATCCCAGAAGATGACTCACCTCTCTGTAATCATCTATATATGGATCCCTCATCATAGAGATCTAGGGGGCTAGAATTTTGTATGTTATAGAGAAGTGTTGTTGGTCTTCTGGTGTACATTCATAGTGTTGGGTGATCTAAGCTTTTCTTGAGGTGAAGAAGGGCTTCCTAGCTGGAGGATGATGCTGGGTAAGAACATATGGTTGTAATCTTCTTGCTACTTTTCATCTTAATAAAGTTATTCTTGTTTTCTTCCATATTCATGTGTACTTGTTTATATATGCATTTATATGGTTAACACACATCTGGTCCTATGTTATTTATGAATATAGATCTTTGTTCCTTCGATAGTAGTATGTTGCTGTGATTCGACAGGTTCATTTTGAAGTTGGGAAGACGAAGAAGAAGCGGCGAAGCTCTATCAAGAAGGAGAGGAAATCGAGTTCAAGACTAAGGTTGGTCTTCTTGGTTCTCCTCTTGTCTATTTTCATAAAAGAAAACAATAGTAGACTTTACTTGTTTGTTTCTAAGATAGCCACCCATCTTAGTGGAAATAGCAGCATCTAAGTGGACACTATTCCCGGTAACAAAATGGCGACTCCAATGTGGAGCGACTAGATTATTTATTAGCCTATCTATCATTGTTTCTTTTATAAACTTACAGACGGAGCCTAAAGTCAAGCCAACTAGCCTTTAAACTGCATTTGATATGAATTAAACCAATGCAAAATAGACCAATGCTTCTTCAGTCTATCTCCGGGTTTTGTCTATGAATTAAACAATAGATCTACAAGTAATCTAATTGCCCTAAGTGGTGGCTCTAGTAACCTCTTTGGATCACCCCTGTGTTTTACATACACTTAGCATTACTTACTCAGCCTAAATACCTCAACTGAATTGCAAACTGTGAGTGAAAACTTGTTTAAAGTCTCGCACTGCTACCATCGCACACTGCCTTCAAGGCAATCTGTATGCATCGCACTTCCCAAGTGCAATAGGTGCATTGCATACTGGTTTCACAGTGTAACAGGTGCGATGGTCAGGGAGGGTTAACTTTACCCTCAGACTGTGGTTTTTTCTCACTATTTTCAGTCCTATTCAGGAATTTTGTTGTCTGTAGTCAGTGTATTTCTGTGAAAACCCCCTTCTCTTGCATTATTCTGGCTCCTTAGTGCAAAGAACTGTAAGTCTTTTTTATGTATTGTGCGTCACTTTCAGTTCTCTTTTACCAAAAGGTAGCATAGTCGAACTGTCGTCTCTAGATCTGAAAGTGTCGTAGCTCTCATTTTTAGTTTTCGAAAACAATCCCATTGTTCTTGATATTTGATTATACAGTTGCTATTGCATAGGATTTGAATTAGTAGTTTTTAAAGTGTCGAAAAACAATTTTCATTTCAAAATCACAAAGTCTCTCTCTTGCTTTCACTTCATTTTGAAAAAGAAATTTGTTGAGTACTATCGCTTTAAAAGTAATTCAGATTTGCACATATCTTTCTTAACATCATTCATACATTAAGAAGGCTGAAAAAAAATACATGCGTGTGTATTTGCATTTCGACAGCTTGGCTTGATTTAGGAATGTGCATTAGCGTGTGCTCTGTGCTCTATGAAGAAAAGATTCTTGACTTTCTTTCCTTAGTAACTAGGATTTTCATTGTTGAAAGAAGATTAAACGTTTGTTTATCATCTTAGACTGAATTTTAGGAATTGTATACACATCACGCGGTGAACCTGAAAGGCAAATTGCTAAGCAAGATCAACTTAAAATAAATTCAATGAATCTAACAACACTTTGGAACTTAACGCACAACATCTAGAGGTCTAGGCTAGAGACGTATTCTGGCGTCGTAAAACCTGGTAACTGTTGTTTCAGTGTTGGTTGGGTGATCTCCCACTTGTGAGATGGCAAGTGCCAGACGAACTTGTGCTCCCTTGTTCGCGAGTATATATTGGGACCACATAGCTGCATCATTTATCCTTAGAAAGTGTGCCTGCCGCCCTAATCTCGATCGCAAGCACTGAACACAGCATTCGGGAAGATTGACTGCCGTACCGTAAAAAGTATTCTATAGTTTTGCGATTGGTTTGGTAATCCTCTCAACCTAGATCTCCAGAGAAGTCCATTTTGCTCCTTTTCAGACTCCTTAAAGGAAAAGGTCCTCTGAGCACTTGTCACTTCAGGCTCAATAAAAAACAAAGGCGACTAGAGTCATCTTTTTTTTTCTCGACTCTTTAAAATTGAAAAAACAAGTTATGTCAAAGCGTCTAAAATTTATTTTAATCGGAATAACATCACAAATTCCTCCATTGGTCTTTAGGTTGAGAAATGGAGTCTACCAACCAAGGATTTCCCCTTGGAGGAAATCCTAGTCCCTTCTCCTCTTGGGGAGATGTTGGTGCACCCCATATGGCCACTTTGTCACTTCCAGGATTGACAATTGGTTTGCCTTTCTAGCTTTTCTCTACCTCTATCGTTAAGAATCTCGTAATTCCTTAACAGTCAAATCAGCAACTAGACGACAATAGAGTTTCCTCCCAACCTTCTACTTCGTCTGATTCTCCCTCTCCTCCTTCCTCTTCACTTGATAAAGCCAATAAAGCTAAAAATCAAGTAACTGAGAAGAAGAAGAAGCAGAAAGAGAAAAAGGAAAAGAAGAAAAAGGAACCAAAATCAAAAGGGGGCAACCAAGTGTCATCTAGCGGAAATCCTCACACCACACCATCGAAACCTAAATCTCCTTGTGTCATTTGCAATGGATACCCCTATCACCAAGATTGTCCCTACATCCCTCGGATATTAAGGGACTGGTCTCCTCATTTGCACAATCTGGTGGCATCAACCTATGATGATCATGTTGATTGCACACCATCAACCAGTGAAAGTGAAGCACATGGAAAATTGAATCCTAAATTTCCTTGTAAGTTGTGTGAAGGCAATCACGCAGTCCACCGTTGTCCCTTCCTTGACGAAGCTAAAAGAGTTTTGTATGATCGTCCGTTTTCACCGCTACAACTTCCTCCTAGATATAAAAAACTCTTGCCAATTCCTACACCGGTTGAAAATCTAGTTGGCCCATCATTGTAGTCGACCGAAGCATCTATCATTGAAAATGAACCCTCTGAATCCATACCAGATGAAAGTCAAAATGTCGAAATGGCAGTTGACCTGGTCTTGCCTTCAGAGTGTTCATCTTCGAATGATACCATCACTAAAGAGAAAGAGAATGACACTGTTCAAATTCTTTTCATCAACACAGACTCCGATGAACTTGGGGACAGTCCTCCCATTCCTTTATCGCAGGAAGGAAGTTCATCAGAGTCATATCCGTCCGTCTATTCGGTCCCACCACCAAGCAACCTAGTCGTTTCCTTCGATTGGAATCTACTAGGTAGACCCCATTTACCAGCTAGTGTACCATTCATAATAATTGTACAGGCTTAGAGAATGGTTATGGTTGGTACCATCATCGATGAAGGGGCTTTTGTGAGTATCCTTTCCTCAACTGCTTGGAAAGCGCTTGGTTCGCCATCGCTTTTGCCTGAAATGAGAAATCTGACAGGCTTCGACAAAGGAACCAGTCGACCTATAGGGATCCTTCCAAATGTGCCCATTACTTTGAGAAGGAAAACCATTCACATGAACATGATGGTAGTTCAAGGACCCTTGGATTACAATCTACTCCTTGGATGCGACTATATTTATTGCATGGGAGCCATCGTCTCCTCACTCTTTAGAGTAATGTGTTTTCCGCACGAAGGCAGAATGGTCAAGCTGGTAGACCAAATGTCATTCCTTAGTTCAAACATCGCAAATAGTCAAATGCCATCCCTAAATGGTCTTTTCACGCAAGGAATGTCTCATCGATCTCCAGTCCATGCACTTGATGAGCGCGAGTAATTCAGGAGGTTGTTACTAAAACCCAGGGGGCACGCACCCTGGTATGTTTCGGCAGGAAAACCTTGGGTATAGAGTAGGTTTCCGCGGAGGATATATGACTAGTCTGATGAACCCATCCTCACAAGAAAATGGGATCAGGCTGGGATAAGATACCTTCGTTAAAGTTATGTGAGTGGAGTATCTCTACGCCACTCCCCTATGTCTATTTCGGTAGGCATCGCCAAGGGAGCTTTCTGTTTGCTACTCGGATGGAACTTTCATGGTAACCTGGGAATTTTTCCCTATACCTGGGGGCATGCAAACCTTTCCACATGCAAGCGAAGAGCGACTATTTATTTTTTAAATTTGTAGGACCTCTATCCCTTTAAACCCATAAGGCTAGTTGTTTCCTAACTGGCATAAAGAAAGGATCCGGGGCAAAGCTTAAAAAGGTGCAAGCCCCACAAAAAATGGCATCTTGAATGAGACATCCTTATCATACGACTCGCGAGCAATGTTACCGCAGGGTTCAAGCTCGTTAAAAAATAAACCCTGCACGAGCAGTTTTAGCACATAGTTCAAGCTCGTTAAAAAATAAACATAAGTCATGAGCAAATGTTTCCCCCAGCATTTAAGCTCATTAAAAAATGAACTGGTAAATAACCATTGTGAATGCCTTATCACCAGCTTTTGAGCCTTGGTCATGTTCTCACCATCACCTCTACTCTGTTTTTAGCCGATCATTAACCCCGATATGATTGTTTACCCCTTCGAGGAACATCTACGAAGAGTGATTCTATTAGCCATCTTTGTGACACTGTCGTGATTGGAAAATTCCAAATCTTGCCTGGAATCAGTTGCTACCCGAAACCATCACTCGTTCCTTGAAAATGAGTCTTCTTTAAGCTATTTTCACCTGACTTGTAAAATATGAAAAGATTACCGAGCGATTGGCCTTTCCGGCTCGTTAAAGTCATCGAAAGTGTTATCCCTTCCCTAGATTTTAATCCTTTTGGACCTGACGGATTATTACACAAAAAGATCGAGCACTTGTCTTCTTCAGCTCGTTAAAACTATCAAAAATTCATCCCTTTCATATTATTTTATGCTTTTTCGGACTTAAGGGATTATATGACAAAAAAGAATCATTGGAGTCTCCTTTCCATTTCTTTCAGACTCTCTAGAATTGAAAGGGACCGAGTTATCCTTGTCGTTAAACTCGTTAAAACCTAATAGCGACAAACTCGTCAAAATGGACGAGAACGAGTTTCACTGTCGCTAGGCTCGCTAAAATTTAGCGACAGGTTCACCCGAAGGGCGGATTATAGAACAAGCATATGTTATCCTCCTCAAGCTTGACAAAAATAAAGAGGTACTGGTCAGCAATGACTAGGAGAAAATTGGGAGGAAAACTTGAAGAAACTTTATTAGTAGCAAGTCGCTCTTGAACATGACACTTTCCTTCCGCATCCATGCTAGGTTGGGTTGTTCCGTTCACTGGTCATCACCATTGGTCCATCACACCATCCATCTTTGGGGTTAATGCTACCAATCCATCGTCAGTGTGGCCAATATGTTCAAGAGAAGTCAATCAGAAAATTCACCTGTGTCTCACCCACTGCAATACATTCATGCTCCATTCCTTCATGACCACCACCCTGAATCCTGTATCGTCAGATTATTTTCACCTCCAAAATCATTTTCTTCGTTCCGTGTCGTTGACGTGGGATGCATTAAGGCCCTCTTGCGACGGGTCGCTTCTTGTCGACATCAACTCATTATCCAAGAAATTGACTTAGGAACAACCCTTTCAGTACTTTGAAGCTTGCATGCCTCAATGGCAAGTTTCTCACTTTCGGCGACAGGTTTACATCAATGGCCTTCAATCGAGAGATTTTATGTGGTGTTCGATGCCAAGTCCTTTTTCACACCACGTGAATTGTACTATAGTACCTTGAGGGTCATTTTCATTGTTGGTGATCCCTCTCGCGCCTGTTAACAGCTTACATCATTGGCTGGCAATCAAGCGATGTCTTTCCATGTTCGACTCCAAAACATTTTTCACATGGATCGACTTGTACTCCGATTGAAGATTGTACGAGTTTTGAAGACCCCGTATCTAGTTTCATCCATCCGGGTCGCGATATATTCAGGAATATAAAGACATCAAGTGTACATCATTGCCAAAAACATGATCATCCAAATCAAAGGATGATGAGTCCATATCATCAGTCTGTCACACAGACGATTGTCTGTCCTATTTACATGAAAATTAATTTATAAAGCTGAGCATGGGAATGCCCACCTTAGCTAGATAATGTATTGTATTGTATCTTATTACAGGTCGCCTGCCAGCTCGGAAAAACTTCAGATCCTCATAGTAAAGCATTTCACCCGACATCATAAAGATTAACGACCTCATGCTTTAAGGGGCAACTGTTATAGACATTTTTTGGCACTTCAACCCCAATCATAAATGTCCATAAACTGAGGGCTCCTAAGTCCCTAAAAGTTTTGCTTCACTACCTAAAGGAACAAGGTCAGCTGATTACATCATCTCCCAGAAATTCTCCACTGAAAACTGCTCATAAATGGTCAAAACTGGACCATACTAAAATCTCAATGCAGAGGGTGTAATGCATATTACCTTCTGAGTGTACAAGGTGCGATGCAAATTGAATTTCTCCTCTGTAGGGTGCGATGGTCGGGAATGGACAAATGGTAGGGACAAAAATGCGAGGTGGAAGATCATGGAATCTTCGAGAAGCTTCCCCTCTGACACTTGCCTCTCTATTTTCGACCAGGGATGAGTAAGAGATCATCATTCTCCAAGTGAAAGCAGGAATTATCAGAGAGAGGACACTAATCAAGATCTGAGAAGATGACTCACCTCTCTGTAACCATCTATATATGGATCCCTCATCACAGAGATCTAGAGGCTGGAATTTTGTATCTTAGAGAGAAGTGTTGTTGGTTTTCTGGTGTACATTCATAGTGTTGGGTGATCTAAGCTTTGCTTGAGGTGAAGAAGGGCTTCCTAGCTGGAGGATGATGCTGGGTTAGAACATATGGTTGTAATCATCTTGCTACTTTTCATCTTAATAAAGCTATTCTTGTTTTCTTCCATATTCTTGTGTACTTGTTTATATATGCATTTACATGGTTAACACACTTCTGGTCCTATGTTATTTATGAATATAGATCTTTGTTTCTTCGATAGTAGTATGTTGCTGTGATTCGACAGGTTCCTTTTGAAGCCGGGCAGATGAAGAAGAAGCGGTGAAGCTCTATCAAGAAGGAGAGGAAATCAAGCACAAGACTAAGGTTGGTCTTCTTGGTTCTCCTCTTGTCTATTTTCATAAAAGAAAACAATAGTAGACTTTACTTGTTTGTTTCTAAGATAGCCACCCATCTTAGTGGGAATAGCATCATCCGAGTGGACACTATTCCCGGTAACAGCATCGCACATTTTTCATGTGGCAGGTGAGATGCATTGCACCCTTAGCACTAAGTAGTCTGTATGGTCCAGTTTTGACCAGTTCTGAGCCGTTTTTCATGGAGAACTTATGGGAGATGATGTAATCAGCTGACCTTGCTCCTTTAGGGTATGAAAAAACACTTTGAGGGACTTAGAAGCCCTTGGTTTATGGACATATGTGATTGGGGTTGCAGTGCCCAAATATGTCTATAACAAGTGGGCCGTGTTGACTGTAACGTTCCACTGTTGATGCTAGTGGTTATCATGGTTGTATGTATGGATTGAACTTTCACTTTATATATAACAGAGCCAACACATCTTCATGAATATGTTGTTATTGTAGTTCGACTATTTTGGTTACTTTAGCAATGTATGTTGTTTAACTTACACATTTGTGTATTAACTAATTTGTATACGATTGCATGAATCATGTTGAAGTCGTGTTGTTGGTATAACCCATCACTTTGGATTGTCGACTATTATGCTTTCTAGCTTGTGATATCATTCATCTTGTGTGTTCCTTTCAGGCTACGTACTATTACAGGCCTCAAAGTGTTATCACTTAAGAATTCTAATACAAAAATGTCTCACATTAGTTTATGGTAAAAGTTAGTGCTAGTCTAAGTTTGATGTTTGTTTTCCTTAGAGTTTGAGTCTTAGGAGTCTTGAGTCAAATAGGCATTATCATTCATCACTGGACATTCTCATTCATCACCGGTCTCATAGCCATGTGTTCACATGAGCAGTTATTTATGCTGCCTTTATTTAAACAAGTGCCAAATCTCAGAAACATCTTATCAAGTTGCAAGTTTCGAAAGGGAAAGGTCAGGTCAAAGAAGGTAGAAGTGAATCATCTATAGGGGAAGCAGTCCAAAGAAGAATAACCAAGCCAGCATGAAGAACATCTGTAGTTGAAAGATATCACATAAGCAAGTAAGGCTGAGTCCAAAGTTTTGATGAATTACCTCTTGAAGTATACTTTGAAGAATGGTGTCAGTTTATTCACTTTTGAACAGCCTCATGGCATATGGAAAATTCATTTCAAAGGAAAGAAAACTTGAAGAAGTCAAATTTTGGCATAAAACTGTGTTTTTGAAATTACACAGCAATTTTGTAGCGCGCTACGAAACTGCTGTAGGTGCATATTTTGATATAGTTGACCAGTTTTGAGGAACAAAAGGGAAACATTTTTGAAAGGGAGTTTCTGAATAAAGGATCATTCACACAACACAAACATCTAGCAAGGGCAGAAAGGGCAAAGGAAAAACATATATGAACCATAAGTCATTTGTTATAAAAGTGATCACAGCAAGTATTTTTCATCATACTTCAAGCAGCGTTGAAGAAGGTTTTGTCTTCATAAAGGTATATGGGCAAGGTATACACATGAAAAGAAAAATATTTCAAAACATTTTTGTGTAATCAAAGAAGGACAGTAGGCATAATTGCTTTCGAATATCCTTGTGAAGACCAAAAGCAAAAAAGGAGGAACTTTCTCTCCTAGTTTCTACTAGTCAACTTCTATAAGAGTTTATGAGCAGTGGAAAACGCCTCCCTGAAAAGTGAAAGAGGTTTTCATCCATAATATACTGAATTACAAAAAACTCCTTCATTTTCCTCAAATACGTCCTGATCTGGGAGAAATGAATGATTAAACTTGCGCTACGAAACTGCTGTAGGTGCAAGTTTTTCACAGGCATATGTCTCTGTTTTACACCTGTTTTTCAAAGGAACATTCTAGGAGGTAGGGACATTTTTTCAAAAAACCAAGAGAGGTTTTTGTTCAGCATGAATTGGTTCACAAAAACCTCCTTTAGTTTGTCCAAATACATTTTTTATCAGAAGTTATGAGCTCTGTCCCAAGACACATTTTTCAGCCAGAACAGAGCAAGGGACAATTTCCTAGTTTCTAGGAACATCAAAGATCGATTCTGGACAGCTGGAGAAGTATTTCAAAAAACCAAGAGAGCTTTTTGTTCTAGACATCCTAAAATACAAAAACCTCTTTCAGTTTTGAAAAAGGTGTCATGGATGAGGAGATAAAGGCTCTGTCCCACGTGCCATTTTCAGGGATCCTAAACCTAAAAACATGGAAACATGTTCCCTAATTTCTAGGGTTTGTCTTAAGCAGTCAGATGACCATGTGGGAGGATTCATCAAATTAGACTTCATGGAGTGTTAGGTGTCAAAGAATGCTTTAAATATTTAGATAAGGTTGTTGTAATCATAATAAGGAATTACACTCTTAGTTGTATTAGGTCTCTAGGACTCCTAGTTAGGTGTCATTTGCATTTAATAGTTAGTTTTAAGTATCATTAGGTGTCATAGTAGGATGAATTCGAATTCCCCTCATGCTTGAGGAGGAATATCAGTTATGTAAAGAGCT